>JBBPRK010000112.1:0-38816 GCA_038093075.1 Boletus patriciae
TGAGTTTGATTGGGCAGAAAGTGTAGGATAAGAATATCCTAGAGATTAGTCAGCAGCTTTGTGGAGGCTACTCCGACGATATGCTGCTATGGTGAATTGTTGGGTTGTTCACACAAGTCTCTTAGTTCACATGAATTGATTTCCTAACTCAATTGTATTGCAAATGTAAGGAGGTGTGGTTTCAAGCGTAATGACTGAGCTACCTCTTATCCCCTAAGGTGGATAGTCAATTTGAGAAGCAAGGGTTGCAATAGAACTAATGGGGATATGTTGCTGGGGATCTGTCCTTTTGTTGCCTGATATAGGGTTTTCTCCCAAAAGGGTTCTCCTATTTCACTTGTCCTAACTTTGGGTACGAGTCTTTATTCCTAACAACTATCTGGTAGTGCTAATGCTATGGAAATCGCCTACTCTAGGTCCTCTGTTGGGTACCTGTTAGGGGAAGTCCAAATATGGGTGAGGCTAAGGTATGTGGCTTTCTGTGCCTGTGTCTACCTGATTCTACCTGATTCTACTTAGGTGTGTCTTTCAGATGTGCAGCCTGCTTCTTTGGGGGCTCAAAACACTCTCCTTATATACATACTTTACAGTGGCAGTGCCAGCTAATCAAGAGTCTGGACTGCTTATTAATGCCAAGAGGTTGCTGACCAATTTGAGTCATGTGACTCAAAATGACTCATACTGACTTATGCTGTGCCAATCAGGAAATGACTCATAATGACTCATGCTGACTCATGCTGTGCAAGGCTGTACTGTGCCTGGTCAATCTCTCTCTGACACTTAGCTATGTACTTAGTAATGGAAAAGATATGAAATGGATCATTTAGCTATGTAGCAGAGGGGTGATATAAGGTCAAGTTGGAGTAAATATTTCATTTCTCCATGACCTATGGTCAGAAATTGGAAGTAAAAATAGGTATAGGTAGCTGTTATATAGGTGTTGGTATTCCCTGAATTAGTCAGTAATGGATCCTCTGTCGGATTCACTGTAATCAGGGGAATGGATAGTTCTTCTGGATAGTTTGGATCACTTATGGGGTAGTTTAATGAGATCTCGCTCAGATTGATCGTCATCTGTGGGGGATTCGGGTCCATACTCATCAGAGTCCTCCTTATCAAGGTTTGGTCCTTTAGATGAGGTCTTTAGGGTACTCCTTTGAATATAGGAAATAACTCGGAATGCAGCTATTGGGTGGTTAAGTTCCATTCCGTCTAATTCAGCTAAGACATAACTGCTTCCTTTCATTTGTCATATGACCTTATAAGGTCCTAGGTACCTGGGCTTAGTTTTCCTGTTCAGTTCCTTTTCAATTGCAGTGTTCCTGATAAGGACTAAGGTTCCCGGGGGATAGTTTCCATGCACCAAGCGGGTTTCGAACCATCTTTCAAATTGGCGCTTGGAGTTAAGACGAGATTGTCATAATGTTTGCATGGCTTTGTGCATGTCTTCATCACAACGCTCTATTTGTCTAATGCATAGGGATAATAGGTCTTCCTGGGAAAGGTTATCTTTAAACCCTTCAACCAAGAAAGTTGATTCCCATAAGTCAAAAGGTAATACAGGGTCTGTTCCATGTACTAGGAAGTATGCTGAATAACCTGTTGATCATCTGACAGTTATGTTGTCTGCAAATAAAGCTGCTCTAAGCTTTTCTGGCCATAAATGGATGTTGCCTTCACAAGCTTTTACAAGAGCTTCTAAAGGTGTCAAATATGGAAACTTGGGTCCAATGTATGTATGTAGTAGGTAGTACTAGTAAGTTGGATGGGGAGAAATATATTCATAACTCCTCTGTCCTTTAATGGAATGGTATGAAACTTTAGGAGTAGGTAGACTATACTAATAGTCATCTATCCCTTTGTGTTGAGGGATTCCACTTGTGAGATGTAGGTGGAAGTTCACTCATTCGGGTATAATGTCTGACTTTGCATGGAACTGGTTCCGTGCAGGTCAGTGGGCGGCAGTGAACAGTGTGCGCAGTGGGCGACGCACACTGACAGGAAGGGCGCGGGAGATGACAGCGAACACCACGCACAGCGAGCGAGGCGCAAGAGAGAGAGGAAAGAGAGGGGGAATGTGGGGAAAGGGTAAGAAGCAGCAGGGGTTATATGAGTTTGAGGCAACGTAATCTGGTAAAGCCCGACGCACCTTAGCAAGTAGTTCCTGGGGTCTTGTGGGTGCGCATGATGTCAGGGTGTTCGGACTTTGTTGATGTGCATGGTGTAAGGGGTAATGTGCGTAGCGTAAGGGGTGCCAAGAGTAACAACGGTCACAACACTCAACTGGAGACAAAGTCTGGTTAGAGGCCAGAAACCTTAAACGCTCCATGGTCAACCCGAAATTCGCCCCCAAACGAGAAGAACCCTTCTGCATCACGAAAGTCCTATCCCCAATCATTTACCAACTCTGCCTACCAAAAACATGGAGAATCCACCCCGTCTTCCACACATCACTCTTGTCTCCCTATCGTGAAAACACTGTCCACGGCCCTAATTTCCCATCACCACCCCCTGACCTTAACAACGGAGAAGAAGAATACAAAGTTGAGAAGATTCTACACCACCGTGGAACTCTGACCAAACATTCATTCCTGATCCGATGGAAGGGATATTTGGCCAAAGAAGACTCCTGGATCCCAGAGCGGACTTTGAAACATGCCAAGTCCACCCTCACCACATATAAAAGGCTCCACCCTGCCATCTTCCCCTCTTAACCTCTCACTACCACAACACCACTACTATGTCCACCTATGCTTCCTCAATTTCTACTGTGTCCTCTCTCCCTACGGTTTCACTTCTTCCTTCTGGCCATTCTTGTCCTGCCTCTACCAGATCAGACGCTGGTTAGGGAATATCTCGAAATGAAAGTAGGGGATCTCCAGATGTCCATCACCTGCCTACTCCTCCTCCTCATCAGATGGAATCTACACCTGCTTTGCTAGCAACGCCTCCACCCATCCTATTCATCGATGTTCCCATCACTGCCCACCATCTCCATGAAGGGTCCCTCAAGGGCCATCATCGTAACATGCTACATTCGCTCCTTTACACTCCCCATCTCCATCATGCCCTTGAATTCCACCTCAAGGACCACTCTCCCCTATGGAGCATTACTCTGGTCTATCTCCAGAACCAACAACTGAAAGCCATCCTCAACCTCACATCCTCCCCTTCTAGCATCGGCCATCATTGCAACACCTTGTGCACCATCCAACAGGAGATTGAAGAAGACTTGTTTTCCACCTTTTACCAGCATGGATGCCCGAGTTCGTTGTTGATGTAGAATGATACATCACCAAATTAACCACGTCCACCAACCCCCAAGTTCCTCCCTCCACATCATCCTCTCCGCTATCCCCAAAAACAGAACTTATGTACCATTCAATGCATAGAACTTGGTCATGAGGTTCGAACCTCCAGAACCATTTATGGCGAACCCATTGATGCCCCTCTTTCTTGTACCCACCCTTGCTGCTGCGAGGCCTGCTTTGAGTGTCACCACCTCGGACATGTTCGCATCCATTGTCAGTGGTATGTCTGTCCGATTTGTAAGGTTACCACCCCCAGACATCCCCAATGTTGCTGCCCACTAAACCATTGCTCTACCTGAACATCTTCATCCTCATCTTTGTCCTCTTTTCAACCTCATCCTATTCCTCCCACTTGTTCTTGCAGGATGGTCCCTGAGGACTCCATTGTACGCCATCACAACCTCCGCTCCTGCTCCCCTCCTCATTCTCATTCCCCCTTAGAAGACTTTGAGTATGACGATGTCGCCATCGCCAACATGACCTGCTCCCCAATCTCCTCCTTTGCTGACTTCTGACTCGTACCTTTTATACATCATCCTTCTCCGGAGTTTTGGATGTAGAAGGGGGGTAATGTTACGACTCACTCTTTTCTTCTCTGAGTTCCATCCTTGCATTGTTTCTAACCGTTCCCCCACAAACACCTTCCACCTAAACACAGCTTCTTTCCTATACGCTGTTCATGGTTACTTTCCTTACTATTCCCTCGGACATCTATCTCCACCAATCGGTTCTCTCACACCAATTACATAGCCCCACTTACTCATCAATTCTCTCATGTTCTCTCTCATTCCACCATGACATCTCCTTTATATGAGGGCAGGTACCACCTGGTCCGTGCAAGTTATCCTTTTCCTATATAAACCTTTGTACCTCTTGTATTCTCTCCTTAACTTTGACCTACTCAATCCTACCTCGAATATACCTGGTCTCAGTTCCTCATCTGTGGATCTCTCTTGGTCTTCACCCCACTATTGAGTGGGTGCTCCTAGAAACCCTTAGAACCTACAATGTCTGTCTTGATATCAGAACTCCTAAGGGACGACCCCTAGGATGAACTTAGTTCATTTGAGTCTACACTCGCCCCTACCAGGGCCAAGTGCAACAACTGTCATCAACATGTTCACGCAGGAACTTGTATTTAATTTGAGTGTGACTGAGCTTGGAGTGAAATGCAGGGTTGCTGAAGAGGACAATGGTGCCATTGTTGTTGCAGATGAGGGGGAAGGCAGTGGCCTGATGCTGATGAAGTCCGGTGAGAAACCGATGCAGCCAGATGAGTTCCTGAGAGGCCTCACATGCGGCAACATATTCAGCCTCACACATGGAGAGAGTGACAAGTGATTGACAGTGAGAGGCCCAGGAGATAATGCCAGATCCTAGCAAGAAGCAGTAGCCAGTGGTGGAGCGATGAGTATCGGGATATGACACAGTCATTATCAGTGTATCCAAGGAGAGTTTGAAGACCAGGATTATCAGCAGTTGATGTTGTAGACATGATTGCATGAGGGCAACGACTATTGAAGTTAGATTAGATAAGACATTTCGACTATCATCCTCCTGCTATTGGTCAACCAAATGCGGATGAGGATGAAGTCCTTCATGCCCTGCCCCCCCATCCAAATTGTCAACAGTCTCTAGTAGGGGCTGCACAAGCTGAGTACCCCATTGGGGTAATGCCAAATCTTAGAAACCGACCATTTGGCTTACCAATGGGCATACAGAGAGAACCGGAAGGTCCAGAATTCAAATTCAAATCCCAGACACTGAGGTACATGCTGCCCTCAGTGCAGCCCTATATCCCGAGATCCAAATCAGCAATCTGGGTTATCAACGACAAGGTGGCTGAGCATCTGGACGCAACCAGCCTCCCCCTATGCCACCTCCAATAAGGGCTAATAGTCCGACAGGGATACCAAACAATGGCCACAGAGTTCCACCCTCGGTACAACCTGATCACCTGCCTCCAAGATGTCAACCAGTTAGAGCATGACCATTGGGTCAACCCTATCTGAGACCCCCCCATGTGTGCCACCATGCACTGTGGTGGAACCTTTGGCAGGACGCAAGGTACCCTGTGACCAATGCAGATCACACTGGGCGGCATGCTGTTGTGCACGCTGTAGACCCAGCAGACCTTGGGTTGCACAATCCTCCTCTACGCCTACGAGGGAGAGGAATTGTACTTTGTGTTGGAGGGCAACAGTTTTTGTTTTCCTGGTTCAGACCAATGAGATTCATTTTTACATGTTCAAGGGGACAAGATTCTTTCCACGGAGCAACAGTATTTAGGGGTTTATTTTCCTTCTTTCCCACATGAAAATGGACTCATAGCGATGGAAGTCATCGTAGTACCAGCCCATGAGCTGGATATCATGGGGGTTGATCCCCTTGCAGTCATGGCTTGGGAAGAGTCCACGTGGTATTGTTGCCACTGGGATGTCCCTCGGATTTCCAAGTGGAATAAGTATATCGACTTCATGTGGAGGTCCACTTGGCATAAAAAGAACGATGGGTACTTAGCTTTAATTACAGGGCACGCAGAGGATCCCCTCTTAGAGAGGATCGTCGAACTCGAGGTTGACCTCGAGGAAGCTGATGAGATCATTTTAGATCACCTTCCTTCACCAGGGAGTAGTGGAAGGAGCACTCCTGCTTTGTTCAGGAGAAGCATAATGGCAAGTAGCGGCAGAGATGAACCTCCCCTCTCCGACTTGTCTGACCTTTTCAGGGATGCCGCCATGGCAGAAGAGGCCAAACTGGAGGTGGCTCAGCCATCTCTGAAACATGCAAGATCTGAGGATGGCCCTGAAGGGTCAATTGGACGTATAGGTAACCCTGCATCAAGCGATTCCTCAGATCCTCGGGCAAAATGTGCCTGACATTTGGCCCCTGCCAGTATCCTTAGGAGGTCAATACGCATGCAACATCCTGCTGTCCCTCACAGCACTCCATTTAAATTTACTTCGTACTTTTTTCGAACTTAACTATGTCACTCCTGATTTGGACTTACCATACTTTTCACACAACACTTTTGACTTCAATGAAAGTGGATTAGACATGGGTAACCCACATTTCTTTCCTGATCTGCTTTTTGTTGAGTTAGAAGAGCGGATAAAAAATAATCCAAAACCCAACACATATCACAATGACTCAGATGACTCTAGTAGCCAGAGTGGGTCAAGTGAATATGAAACAGATTCTGGTGCCCTAAGTGACACTGACAATGCTGCAGACAAAACTCCTAAATCTTTTTATGCTCCGGTTTTCACTCCTTTTGTTCCTATTGGTTCATTCATGGCACCTAATTTGGACGTTACTGATCTTATTATTCTTGGTTTTCTATAGTTGAAACATGTCTTCTTCTAAAGACACTGGCGGCGGCATTTCCAAAAATGTTCTCACGTTGGGCATGCCTGGTTGGCAACCATCCAGTCATTCCTCATGACTTTCAAGGTTTGGAGGATCACATCTGGCGTATCCATTTGCCCCTCTGCTGCAGGAGAACCCCAAAATGCCTGGCTTGACTCAGATTACCAAGCAGTCAGCATTATCTCCCTGTATATAAAGGAAGACCTTCAGACAGCAGTGGCCTCCACCTATGAAGACCCCATTGTTTCTCTTGCTTAATGCACCCTTGCTAACCTAGCGAGTCTTTATGCGACGACCGGACCTACCAGTCAATTTCATCTATTTAGGGATATTGTCAACTGGCGCCAGGGAGGTGGAGATCCATCGGGTAAGATTGCCCATCTCATCAAACTGTTTTCCCAGTTATCCAGCGCAGGCTTGGTTCTACCAGACAACCTCCAGGCAATGTTGCTTTGCACTGGCTTAGGGGACAACTATGCTAGCCTCGTCACCACTGCCATCCACACTATCGGAACAACCAACTTCACACTCGCCAAGCTAATCCATGATCCTAGCTGAGTCACAATGACAAAGCACCTCTCTTGCTAACCAAATCACTCCCACCACCTCCTCCAAAGGCCAG
The DNA here is from genome assembly GCA_038093075.1 of Boletus patriciae. NCBI lineage: Eukaryota > Fungi > Basidiomycota > Agaricomycetes > Boletales > Boletaceae > Boletus > Boletus patriciae. The sequence goes on from JBBPRK010000112.1 coordinate 7,303, forward strand.
ACCATTAAAAAGGCCAACCCATCTATTCACTGCAAAATCTGTTGCAGCTCTTCACTGTCATATCCCCGAATTCAACCAAGTCCAGCCCTGACCTTGGACTACCTTGGTCCATCTTGGATCACTTGGACTACTCAGTTCACCCTCGGTCTCCTGATCTCAGTCCCATCTTGGGCTACTTGGACTACCCCTGATTCCCGACATCGGTCCCATCTCGGACTACTTGGACCACCCCTGATCCCCGACATTGGTCCCACCTCAGATCACTCGGATCACTCGGACCATTCGGTTACTTGGACTAAGTATGACCTTTTACGGACTATACCATTTAGACTCGCTTGTCTTGTTATCCTGTCACTCGCTTAACCTCACATGTACTAGGCTCGCCCTTAGAGATCCAGTGTCTACACCACTCGGATCTTCGGGCACTGCCCCCATTCATTCCCCCGGATCTTGTACCTCGCCGTCGCTCGGACTAGTACTTTCTCCGAGCACAATACTTTCGGTCTTCGGACACTGCCTTGTTATTATACTATATAAACCTGGACTTTGTAGCACTAGTACTTTAGTTTGAATATCTCGTTGTGTTCTCATCTCATCCTCTTGTCATCACGTCACTGTCTTTATATCCATGCCCTCTAAATTCCACTTGTCCTCTCGACTCCTTCACTCAACCTCCCTGTCTGTTCCCCCTAAGTCAACCTCAGACTTAGAGCTCTGAAATAGAACTATACTCGTCATCGTCCCCAGTCGTAGACCACCGCTCGGTAGTCACTCTGAGTCTACCCAACTTGTCCCCGAGCATGTTGAGTACTGACCTCCCCTATCATCCCTGAACCCTCGGAGTTCCCTTGGACTGACTTGGTGTCGCCTTGTTGGTGCATCGGCCCTTCATCCCCCTCTGATAGGTTCTGAATGACTACGTAAATTCGGGACAACTAGACTTGGAACTCAGGTCCAGCACACAAGCTGAAGCTGAAGTCCCACTGTGACAAAGCCCCACTCTCGGAGTTCCAGAAGCGGGCAACTTCTCCTCCCGCTCTCTCCCTTCCCCCTTCAGGGATTTCCTTCCCGCTCCCCGCATTAGGCTGAGTAGTAGTAGGAGGAAAATCATGTCTCTGGCACTCACACATGACAGAGAACTGTTGGAAACTTACTGGGAAACCCGGAAGTAAAGGGTCTGGTAACCAGACTACTAATAACCAACAGAAGATGCAGCAACCGAAACCTGGCAACCAGGTTTCTGGTGGAAAAAAGAAGGGGAAGGGATGCAGGAAAGGCAAGAGGGGAAAGGTAAGGCGCACGAGACCCATGTTGCCAACACGGCCATGGTTATCAACATTGACTCGGAATCCGATTCGGGTCGATTCCAAGATCTCGGTGATGGAGCTTCGGATGTCACATGGATGCCTGAATACAACAAGCCCAACCTTCTCCAAGGCAAACCTGGAGAATCTTCGCAATCGGCAGTAACCACCATTTGTATTGATGAAGAGATGCTGGATTGGGGCAATGACAACGATGATGGCATGAACAGTACGTTCACACCTGTTCCTAACCAGTCTTTTCACAGAATGTCCTTCTAGATTGGTCTACCTCTAAAGGACATGCAACAACACAAAAGCCCAAGATAGATAAAAGAGGGGAGAATTTTCATGGGAACTTTGACAGGAATGCTGACGGCATGTGGAACTCCGGTATGGTAACATGGGATACCAATGTACCATATGAGGATACAACCGGCTACGTAGACAAGTCGTACTTTGACAGCGAAATTGGATACCTTTCCTGTTACACCGCCGGAAACATAACTAAGCATAGGGACAAATGGATGGTGGATTCTGGTTGTACCGACCACCTAACACCATTTCCTAGCACCTTTGTTTCACGAGAAAACCACACAAGAAATTGTAAGACAGCTAACGGTAACATAATGCCTATTTTTGGACCAGGAACAGTAATTATTAGACACCATAATGGGGAACACAACAAAACTCTCATGCTTACCAGAGTTTATTATGCACCCCACGTATCACATCACCTCCTTTCGATCATGGCCCTGACCAAACAAGGCTTTACATGTATGATTGGAGATAAGACTCAAATCTGGGACAGATCTGGCAATCTGGTGATTATGGCTGAATGGCTGATTCCATCAGAAACTTTATGCTGGTTTTTGTCTACAGCGATGACTCCAGACAGCAAAGCCGCCAGTATCCAATCGAACCAAGACTACTGTATGTCTTGTGGCACTATTGCATGGGACATTGCTCTCGCAATGCCTTACACCATGCACTGGATCACGTTTCTGGCATACCGAAACTTGAAATCCCTCCCAAACCTCGAGCTTGTCAAGGATGCCTTCTTGGTAAAGCTCATGAAAGGCCATTCCCACCCTCCAACTCCAGGGGGGAAAAATCGCTTGGTTTGGTTCACACTGACCTTTGTGTTGAAACTCCATTCGGACTGTGGGGGGGAATATATGAGTTCTGCCTAATAGAACTTCCTCTCTGAAAATGGTATCGAACATCAAAAAACAGTCCCACACACACCTCAACAGAATGGCAGGGCAGAATGTTTCAATCGTATGCTATTGGATAAATCTGAAGTGATGTGACAACATGCATGTTTACCACCAACCTTTTGGCAGGATGCAATCAAAATGAGCCTCCATATCTATAATAGGCAACCAATGCATTATCTTAATTGGTATTCTCCAATACATCTTTGGAATGGCACTAAACCAGATGTTTCATACTTTAGAACATTTGGATGTCAGGCGTATGTTTTCATACCCAAAGACAGACAAGCCAACAAACTCACACCAAAATCTGAAGATATGATATTCATAGGCTATGAACCTGGAACTAAGGGTTACTGCTTCTGGTTGAAAATCAGAAGAACAGTGGTGATTTCATCTACAGCTGCATTTGACGAGTTTGACTTTCTGAATTGTCCTAGAGAGAAGTTACAAGATAAACCACCACCTCCCAAAATTCAATCTCCTGAAATGAGCAATTCTGGGGATTTGGATCATGACCATCACAATCAAGGAGGAGACAACGGTCACCAACCTCCTGATCATGATCAACCTGAGACACCACCTCCTACTGGATACAGATACTGAGGAAGATGGCAAAGATCTCTATAGACTGCATATACACATATCAACAAGGCACTCACCACCTTGGATGCCACCATGTCCACCAAACCCACAAGGAAGCACATTAACAGGAGGAGCCCGACAGAGGAACCCTCCTGCTCCCGTTGTACCACCTCAACCACCAATCCCATCTCGACCTCCACTTCCACCTCACAATCCACATGCACCTAAAAAGCCTAGTATGGGTTATGGAAAAGAACACCCTAGAGCGTCCATAACTACAGAGAACCATTAAGCCGGTTGTTCAAAAAGACTCGGTTTACAGTGATTGAACTCCCGTTCAAATCGAACAGGAGATAAGGACAGAAAAGGATTTGGTGCAAAAGATACTCAGACAAAGCTTTGAACTACTGTGACCTATCTCTAGAACACACTCGGAACCAACACCATCTGGTAGCCAACAGGTTGATCTGAGGGATATTCCCATGACCAGAACTTCCAGCGAGGAGGAGTCTAAGCCAAGTCCAATGCGAGAAGATATAAATGAGGGAAAATTGGACAAACACGCCGATACAGTTGAATGGTCTTCCACATTCATTTCTGAATTAATGGCTCATGCTGCAGAGTCTTCAGATATACCAAGACTTTTCCATGATATTAAAAAGAGGCCAAAGGAAGACCAAGAGGGATGGCTAAAGGCTTGTGATGAAGAGATAAAGTCACTTGCTGATCAAAAGGTTTGGAAACTGGTTGATCTACCCCCAGGTCGAAAACCTGTAAAATGTCAATGGGTTTTTGTTGCAAAGTCTGATGGATGCAAGAAGGCACGCTTGGTTGCCAAGGGCTTTACTCAAGTCTATGGAGTTGATTTCAAGGAAACCTTCTCACCGGTTGCACAGTTTGAGACTGTACGTATATTACTCGCACTAGCCGCACTCGAGGACTGGGATATCGAGTCACTTGGTGTCAAAACCGCTTACCTCTATGGTGGCCTAGATGAAGAGATATACATGGACCAACCAAAGGGTTACATTAAGAAAGGCCAAGAAAGAAAGGTTTGTTGCCTGCTAAAAAGCCTTTACAGGCTTAAGCAGTCAGCCCTTCAATGGAATAAAGAACTTCACAAGTCTCTTTTATGTAACCTTGGGGTTTACCCGTACATGATTGGATGCCCGTGTGTACTACAAATTTGATGAGACTAACCTCATCAGCAAATCACAATTTCTCTGTACAACACTGTACAGTGATTTCAAGACCATGCTAATATCTATCACCAGGCATACACAGGGCACCACAGAGCATCATAGTGACATAAATAAGCAACTTTTCCTTTTGGCTCTGTATTTCTCTGTAGGTCCTGTACAGGGGTGCACAGACGGGGACCTTTCTGTGACTAAGTTAGAGGTTTGCTGATGCTGACTATAGCTGTTGTCTATGTCGACGACGTACTCTTCAGGGGGTCAAACCCAAAACTCATTAAAAAGGAAAAGGGAAACTTTATGAAGATATGGGAATCCAGAGATTTGGGTGAAGCCAAGAAGTACCTTGGTAACCTAATCAAGGCAACCTCAGATTTATGTTCCCAATACCAGTCGGTAATTGGATCTTTGCTATATATTATGCTTGGAACTTGACCAGACATAGCCTGGTTATGTATCCGCATGTCACAATTCTGTACTAATCCTTCTAAAGAACACCTTAGTTGGGCACTATATATCGTTAGATATCTTGGATCAACCAAGAATCTAGCATTACGGTTTAATGGTGCAAACCACAACGGATTCTTAGGATATACAGACAGTGATTGGGCAGCAAATCCTGATGATCAGAAATCCATCACAGGATATGTCCTATTCCTCATTAACTCCCCTGTTTCATGGTTAACCAGAAGACAGAAAACTGTAGCATTGTCTTCCACAGAAGCCGAATACATGGCCATGTCCAATATGACAAGGCAGATATCTTGGATCAAATCGCTCCTAGGCAAGGTCCAATTCTCCATACCAAAAGTTCCGCTTTACTGTGATAACCAGGGAGCAATCTCTTTGGCAACTAACCTTGCTCAGGAACAACGATCTAAACACATTGGAATATGTTACCACTACATCCGAGAATGTGTGGAAGAAGGAGACAAGATAGATCTCTTCTATATTTCAACTGGAGAACAGATCACTGATATCTTTACCAAAAATCTATTACTGGTCAAGTTCGAAGACATATGTAATCATATGATTTCCTATTCATCATAATCTTGAGGAGTATTGAAGTTAGATTAGATAAGACATTGAGTCTAGCCCATTCTACTTCTGCTCTTCTATTACACCCGGGTCTAGACATCTTACATAATCATGACCACATTATGACTAGGACTCTTATCTTCTTATCTATGACATCATAGATAAGCTATTATAGGGAGCCTATAGCAGAACTCCCTCTTATCTCTTGTCTCTAGATAAGAGCTACTACGTATGGTAATTACCATGTATGTACATGGTCTGTGCACACACAGACACCGTATATAAGGAGTGGCCTATCCCTCCTAAATATAACAGTTTACCATCTCCCATTCTTCCCTACAAGAATGCTCGTGTGTCAAGTGAGTCTCTCCCACCTGACCAGTCTTCCTCTGTCAGTACTGCTCATGATTACCACACAGTATACTCAATTACGAGAGTGATAGTTGCCGTCTGGCACTTCATGTTCAATAACAAGATGTGCAGGCGGGGATAACCGCTGGTAGAATAACACGAAATGATTAATCTAGTTTATCCCACAACAAATGTAGTATGTCACTCACACGGACACCAGGGGTACATAGGAGCCTGGTTTTTGGCTCAAGTTCGGGATCAGTGACAAGGGGGGAAGAGAAAGAATGATGTATTTATTTGTGGTACAAATGCGAATACTGTTGACTATCTCATAACACATAGCATTGGGGAGTCCCCTTGGTTATGCATGATGAGATTCCATGCATGGAAATATTGTCATGTGGTTTGTGACCAGTGTGACCAACTGACTGTAGGATATTGGCAATTTGTGGGGTTATTGTATGTACATGCTATGCATAGTAATTTATGAGAAATCTAATGAGATTGATTGTGATAAGGTGTGTACCATCATCATAACAGTTGACACTAATTCAGTGATAATGCACAACAGAAAGAAGCTCAGAGTATGAGTGCTTACTCTGGCTTTATCCACTGGCATTAGCAGCATGATTCAGATTTGAGATTCATAGTATCTTTGTCATCACCTCTTGGATCAGGAGACCAGATTGTCTTCATGCCCTTAGGCTGTTTCACTTCCACAATAAATTCATGGTTTTTTCATTCAAGACCTGGGTATTAAGATGGAAAATAGCTGACTTTTCTCTAATCAAGGAGGCTTTAAGTCACAGTTTTCATACTTTTTGCTTTAGTTCTGGTGGCATTGGGACCTGGAGACATGGTCAAAGTCAATATTTTTCATATAATGGACCCTGTGCATACCAAATTCCCAAAGTTTCCTTATATGATGATGCATAACCACTAAATTGTACTATCTAGGGACATTCACGATCCAAGTTCCGCCACCACAGTGGTTTTCGGCCCCCCTTTGAAATAGATGGGTATCACCTTGTTGATGAGAGGTTGTTGGTGACAGCACTGCATGGCACTGGTCCTCTGCCAGTGGCAGAGTGTCCACCTGTACAAGCTACATGGTGGAGCATCAGCCTCGAGGTCACGTTATGAAAAAGGAATCTGGAAGACCAACCCTAATTCGGTGTTCCCTTCCTTTGATCCAGCAATGTTCGCCTCCACACATATCCAGTGGGAGAAATTCAGATATGCATTCTTGAACGTTTTGCGTGCCAGAGTTGCTTGCGTGTCCCCCTCATCCCATATCTATGATCCAAAGATGAATTCCAGCCAATCCATGACAGGGGTCATTTCACAGTCAACGAGGGGCTCTTCCCATGTTGGTGGCATCTTGTTCACCACCTTCACTTGCGTACAGACGAACAAGTCTTTTGCCAGCAGCCATAGTAATCTGCTGGCAAGTTCACCACATTGACCCATGTTGATCATGCCAGAATTGATGGCCTTTAGGAGGGACCTCAAAGCAAGCTCCAGCTTTTCAGGCTTTCTGTGCAGCTCGCTTGCGGCCACGCAAGACAGAAGCAGTTCGGACAGATAGCTTGTGAATCTCCAGTTGCAGTCCATGGTTATCACAAGACAAAAGTGTAGGTGGCTTGCCACGCCGTTCTCCAGATACTCCACTGAATCCAGGTGTCCAAATGTAATGTTCAGTCCAAATTGTTGTCCCAATACTGCAAGCATGTGGCTTGTTTTGCTTGCATCAAATGTGTATCCTCCACATAGTTTCGACACCACAGTGTCCAGCACTCTCTCCAGCAATGTAAGGGCCGACTTGAGAGATCAGCCACCTGTGGATGATCACCATGTTAGTCAGCCACTGCAACCAAGGTAAGGGAGTGTACAAAGGCCTTCCAAAACCTGCGATGTGATCAACCTGGAAGACATCCTCGATGCCAATACCTCCCACACTCTGGTCCCAACCCAGTTGTGTATAAGGTAAGAAAAGCTTCTCACCCCGAACAGCAACAAGGTCAGAATTATCTGAGAGACAAACGAGTGAGGAGATCAAAACAATGAGAAATTATCATGGACGTTTTTGATTAGGCAGTGAGAAATCTGCGACTTTGGAAGTCCTTGAGGTGAACACCACCCAAACAGCATGAATTTTATGATGCGAATACTCATTTAGAGGGTGTGCTTTGTCCACCACAATCACCAACTTGGGCTGGTCGGAATCGTCCACAAGGATCTTCTCAAGGAATGCCACCATTCTGCTATACATGGGCTTGAAGCATATGCACAGCGAAATCAGGTGGATCTGGGGAGGGAGCACTTGATTCTGATGTGGACCACATCATTCAGCTAGGGCTTCCATGATATGAGCCAAAATACTTACCAGAAAGCGAGGGCTCAGTAAGCTTATCGGCAGTTTTATCAATGTCAGTGCCTGCATCCTCAGCTGCTTCATTACGCTTATCCTCCGCTGTTGCACTGGGCTGTCGCTTGAAGGCATCAATGAGTTCAGCGTGAACCTATGGAACATCGTCAAACCAGGGTTATGTTGGCAAGACCAGATGTCATCACCTTGGTATATTTATCAGAGACTTTGACGAAGAAATCGGCCCTGGTATTAAACTTGGGAGGGTCACTCATATCGCACATCTTGCTGGCCCAATTTGTGACACTTGTCTTAGCATTCCTGGTGGCGTGATCTGTAGAGAGATGTTCCTGCAGCATATCAAAAAGAGCAGTGAAGAATGCATAGCAGATGATCTGGTACCCTCCCACAGTAGGGGGGAATTCAGTTAAGATTTTCGATGGGATCGGATCACGTGCAGGGCAGACCCTTCAGTCAAAATGGGTCACACTTCTGATTCCACCCGGGTGTACATTTGCACATACCTCTGGGGACGGCCGGCTATGTGATACTGGGACTTGTAAATGAGTTGTGACTAAAAAAAGTATATGCCAGAAATGAATATCCCGCAGAATTGGGTTCGGTCGGCCAAGTCCTGGAACTAGGGTCCATGTTGGGATTGGCCATTAGGCTATATACCACATATGGAAATACAGTACTGTAGGTCTGGTATGGGCCGGCTCACATTGGGACTTGGGCCTAAATAGAGGGGTTGTGTGACTGGTGTCGGCTGACTGTGCTAGGATGGGGGACTGTGGGCCTGGTATCGGCCGGCGGAGATGTAGGGATGGTATCGGCCGGCCGTGCCTGACATTGTGACTGGGCCATGGCCATTTCTGCAATAATTTCTCAATCAAAGAGGGGCCTGTGGGATTGGTATCAGCTGACTCTGCCCTCTGCAACAGAGCCTCAGCTGGGACCACATTTGCGGTCGTTTGCACTCTAGGAAGGGCTGCAGGAATAGTTCTGGCCAGCATTCATGAGGGAGTGTTGGTCAGGGTGGGACTGCAGTGTGGGTACCGGCTGATGGTCTGCTGGCATAGATGCCCAGCCAGTCCCATGGTTGCGATGGATGACCATGTAAACAAGAGACACAGACAACACTCGGCCAGGCCCACAGTTGCGGTGGTTCATGATGTATGGACTACACACAGGGCCGGTCCCAGCTGATGCGGCGCTGGCCCACACGCTCGGCTGGGACTGCGGTTGCAATGGGTCACCACGGCTGGAGGGCACGCGGAGACGGACCTGGCCGGCGCCTTGCAGGCATACATACCCGGCCAGGCCCACAGTAGCGAGTGGTCATGATATATGGAGGGCACGGTGATGGTCCCCACCAAGGCTTTAGTGGCAACTTAGGCTCATGGTTCCAATGGGTCACTATGTATGGAGGGCACACGGAGGTGGTCCCAGCCGACCCTGTGCTGGCATGTGGCACTTGTCACTATGTATGAAGTGTACACAGAAAAGGTCCTGGCTGACACTTTGCTAGCATAGACCCCCGGCCGGGCCCATGGTTGTAATGAGCCACCATGTATGGAGGTGACACAGGGAGGGTTCAGGCCGGCCCGATTTGGGCACAGACACTTGGCCGGGCCCATCATTGTGATGGGTCACCATGTATGGAGGCTATGCAGAGACAGTCCCGGCTGACACTCTGCTGGCACAGACACTTGGCCGGGCCCACAGCTGCGATGTGTCATCATGTATGGAGGCGACACAGAGACGGTACCGGCTGACACTGTGCAGGCACAGACACTCGGCCGGGCCCACAGCTGCAATGGGTCACCATATATGGACGCAACGCAGAGACGGTCCTGGCCAACACTCTGCTGGCACAGACACTCAGCCGGGCCCACGGCTGCAATGGGTTACCATATTTGAAGGCGATGCAGGGACAGTCCTGGCTGGCACTCTGCTGGCATGGACGCTCGGCTGGGTCCATAGTTGCGATGGGTCACCATATATGGAGGGGATGCAGAGGTGGTTCCTGTTACGGCTCGATACGCCTAACATTGTCTTAACAGACTCAGTTGTTTTTCCTGTCTTTCTTATCTTATCAGATTAACATATAACAGCCACGCTGTTCCCTATGCTTCTCTTTCCGTTTCACACCCATGCCTCATGCACTCCTCACTCTATTCATCTCCATGCAGTGCATGGCTATATTCTTCTTTTCTTCTCTTTCATTCTGCCACCACCATGCGGTTGCCTCATGTTCCACTTTGTTTCCATTCCACGGCTATGCTCGATGCATGCCGCTACCTCATGCCACTAGATACCGGAATATTCTAGAACACTCATCGGTAGATCTGGTACAAACATGTATATACATATATAGTAGTATAAAAGGCTGCAAGTGCCAGCCAGAGAACTCCAGTCTAGTTCTCTTGGTTTTTCCCCTCCTCAGCCAGAGAGATCCCCTCCACAACCGATTGCTAGCGCCTTCGGTGTGTCCCCCTTAGTCTTCGATTCCCTAGAGTCCCAGTTGATGCTGCGACCTTTTGGGTTGTTTCAGTTCCGGTCAACAGTCTCTTGGCTTAGATGCTCGGCTGGGCCCATGGCTGCAATGGGTTACCATATATGGAGGTGATGCAGGGATGGTCCTGGCCGGCACTCTGCTGGCATAGATGCTCGGCCATGTCCATAGTTGCAATGGGTCACCATATATGGAGGGGATGCAGAGGTGGTTGCAGCCGATGGTCTCTTGGTGTAGACCCTTGGCCGGGCCCACAGCTGTGATTGGTCACCATGTAAGGAGGGGACACAGAGACAGTCCCGGCTGACCCTGTGTGGCCACAGACACTCGGCCGGGCCCACAGCTGCAATTGGTCACTATGTATGGAGGGCACACAGAGATGGCCCCAGCTGATGCTCTGTTGGTATATGGAACTTGGGAGGCCCATAGTTGTGATGGGTCACTGTATATGCAGGACAACTATATCTGCATTCATGCTACAATATACATTCCTAAATCACAGAAGACTCCCAAATCTCTCCTCTGCCTTCTTCTGAAAGATTTCCCAAATCTTTCTTTGCTTGGCCGCATATGCCTTCTGGCCTGGTTCCTCTGCTTTTGACCACCTATTTTCCCATATGTTCACCTTGTCCTAAAACCACAAAACAGTCCAATGCATCTCATGTCACACCATCTGTAGCTCTTCACTCCATCTTTCATATCAGGCTTTGGCTTTCAACCAGCTGACTCTAAGAACTTCAGGGGCCAAAAAATTGAATATGATTTAAAATGAAGTTTAGTTTGAAAGACCTATATTCATCATCCCACCCAGACACAGTGCCATTGAGATCGCCTAACCTCCAAAACCAAGGAAGCACATCTGGGCTTTGGCCAAATCGGTTCTCTTCAGTGATATCTGCAGACACTCGAAGATCCTGCTGAGAAATAGGCATGTATTTTTGAAGTACATCTTCTGAAGCCTGCAGCCTAATCAATGCCTCCCGGGCTTGGTAGTACCTCCGAGCATCTTGATTGATTTTCAATACCATTTGTCGAATTTCTTGCTTGGACCTTGTATCACCTCGAACGGCAGTCGAGCTTCTGAAATTCATGCGATAAAGGAGAGCCTTGTTTCCCAGATGAGTCCTGAGCTTTTGTAAGGAATCATTGGCTTGTCCCTGTCTCAAGGAAATTTCTTCTTGCATCAATCCTGTCAGTCCAGCCTAAGTCAACTTCTCCAATCCCATAGAAGAAGGCATGAATAGAGCAAGATCTTCAGGATTGTCCTCAATAAAATCTTCTTTGACATCCAGGTAGTCTTCTTTGTCATCCATCCCCTCCCAAAATCTCCATTGATTTTCTTCTGTATCATCACCCACCTCCTCAGAGAAAAATTGAGGATCATCCGGCTTCACCAAATCATTTTGAGCCTCTAGTCCAGTGGTGAAGAGCTGGACATCATGGTTAAATCTTGAAACTCTTGCCAGAAATCTGTGATGTCTCTCAGCGACAGTGGCATTTTGAGTGATGGTGTGCTGGCTTGGCAAGCATCGAATGTCTGCCCTCAAGGCATCCCTAAAAAATTATAAACCAATTCTCCCATCAGAAGCCAGCAAGGCACCCACTGAGTATCCTCCAAATAAATACCCTCCAACATCCAGCCAACAGAGTTTAACTCTTCTAAGACAGCTTTGCCAGATTCAGCCAAGCTCAGCCGCATATCTGCCAGACCAGGCGCTGGACACATCTCACACTCAATACCCAGTTTCAATATGGACCAGGAAAACACACCTTGATTCATTTTCAATACATAGATATCAAGCGCCTCTCCTCTTTCTTCTTCAGCCAATTGGGCCTCCTTGGTCCACAGTCAAAGCTTCTCTTTCTCCAAAGATTGAGAAAGATCCTTAGATGGACCTTTGGTCAGATCTATCCCATTACTGGCCATTTTGTGCTTCTTGCATAACATCCTGACTATGAACATAACTAAGGTCATGGGAGCATCTTTCAATAAGCCAAGAGATACTTACTCAACCCCACCAATTTCTTCCAATTTGAGTCCCTCATATGATCATCGTATATCTCCTGACGATGTGCCAAAGACATTGCCCTGGCAGAGGGGGATATCTTGTTAAAAGATGCCCACAGTGTCTCCAAGATCTTGCCATCAACATGGCCAGCTCCTTTGGTGAACATCAAACTAAACCTTGGAAAGCACTCAGGCTTGTGAGCACTCAGATGAAATTTCCCCACTGCAGGGATAATCTCTAATCCTGGAGACAAATGCAAGAAGCTGGAAGCTTCCACCCGTCTCCTGAAGTTTATATGCCACTGACAGGCGACATCATAGATGATTAGCGCCTTTGGTACTCCGGATGAATTGTAGCCAAAGGCATGGCAAATGGAATAGTCAATGTTTTTTTGCCTGGACAAAACATAATTAAAATCCAGTTTGTAAACTCAGTCACTTACTGTTCTCCCTTATAAAAGTCCACTACCGAATGAGGCACAAAGCAACCATGACGTGCACAAGTGGTAGCACCCACACCAGTTGCTCTTAAGTTGGATTTGTTGGCATCATTGACAGCACGATGGTTCTGACAATTTGATTTCTAAAAGGATGGGATTTCCATCTATAAATTGGAGCCATCAGGACATTACTTACTTCCTTGTTGTCAGGGGCAGATGACACATGATTGCAGTACTGAGTTTCCCCGACCATATAGGCAAGCCCATCTGCCAAAGCCACATCATCCAGCAGTCTTTTCATTTTCATATGCTGGGCGGTAAAATTACCATCCACCACATATCTCATGGCCACCACATGACTGAAATTTTGATAGTGAATCAGTCTCAACATATTAGAGACTTTACGTACGGGTCATACATATTTTGTTTTCCAGTCCTCAGGCAGATTTATACCTGGTTGAGGACAACCAGGGCAGAAAATTGCCAACCCTCCAGCTCCAGGATCCTTGTCCAAGTCATGTCCAAGTCCAGCTCTTTTGCAGTTGGTCAAGTCTCTCCACATTCTCAAAGTTCTCATCAATTCCTGGTAACAATCCTAATGATCTATGTTAATAATTGGACAGTCCAGAACATCAGAACTCACAGGGAGAGTATCAGGAAAAGGATTATTTGTCAGTCTGTGGAGCTTCTGATAGGCTGAAGTCTTGCATTCCAAAGCCTCAATCAAAAATTCATCCAGGACTGCAAATGTAAAAGCAGTTTGAGGCTTGGTGATCGAAGAGGGAAAAAGATGAGCTCTTAGCAGTTGCAAGTGCTTGTCCTGAGCTGTGGCTCCATTGCATCTGCACCATACTACTTTGTGGACAAATATGCCTGAGGAGGCAACAATGGTGAAAGCATCTGAAGTCCATTCAAAGGGCCCATTTATATTGAGGGGGCACATCTGGCCATCATGACCTAAATTTACAGGATTAGCTTTATAAACTGAGGGAACAGATCTCACCTAGGTTTAATGTAACCCAATGTCTCCGAGAGATATAGCCTCATAAAATTGGCTATTCCATCTCTAAAGTTTATGGAATGGCAGATGAGCATGACATTTCACTGCACATTCAGGACACCAAGTAAGGTCTCCATGACAAGAAACACAGTGAATGGAGCCCCCATTCCGTTTGCAGTCCCTACATAAGGATGGACCAATTTTGGGAGCTTCCCCCTCCAGCAAAACAGACAAGTAGGTGGATCGCCAAAGGATCCACTCAGTGAGAAATTGATTCTGTGACTGATTTTCTTAGATAACTAGTAAATGGTCTAAACCACCTCTTACTTTGTGGGTTCTTGTCTCTGTAGGAAATTCATCCTCTGCTGCTGATTGATCACCCCCCATATCAAATGTGAATGCTTGTGACCCTGAGGGAGTTTGGGGAGCTTTTCTCCTTGGAGTCTCAGATTCATCATCAGTGGACATATACATTGACAATGCATCCACTTCCTCGTAAGTCAACTTGCCCCTTCTAGTCAACTTGGGAGTGAGTTTCACCAGAGAACCACATGACCCAGACCCCCCTCCTTGATTGCCATGTTTGTGCAATGTAAACTTAGCTCATTTTGCTTTTCGGTGTTGGAACATCTGGGCTGGCAAACATCAAGCAGGTCATATCACCAAAAGTAAAGTGAAACTCTAACTAAATAGGGCTAAGAAACCTAATTGTGTAGGAAGAGTGGGCCTGGGAACTCCAAGCTGATCATGAACATCATCTTTGGAATAATGTGCAACCACAGCCCTCTCACCACCTGACCAAGGAGGAACAGAATGTGTCAGTACTCTCCTGGTGAGGAACACTGAAGTCCCTGGAGCATAGGTGAACTTCCCCCCAAAATCATCCAAATCTAAAGTGGCTTGATGACCAAAGCCAAGGCTTAATAAGTGGTCATAAAACGTAACTGCCCCTCTGCTGTCCAAATGCGGAGGTGTTACTCAGTTGACAATGAGATCTATGCCAGTGAAGGATGTTGGCCATGATGGAGATGAAGGCGAGAGCTGTGAAACTAGCTCATCTACCGCCGCAGTGTTTGCAGTCCACAGCTCTGGATGTACAATATGCAGCACCACATCCAGGAAATGCTTCAAAGGCTGCATCTGGGAAAGCCACATCTGCACTTTGGCTGATTTCAGCAAAGCCGACGGCTTGATGGGATCCACTAGCCTCTAATTTGACAGTCAGCCAGCAGAAAGGTGAATCTATAATTACCATTTACCTTGTGTCCAATGGCAAATCTGCCAATAGCCATAGAGAGCTGACCTGCCCCTAATGACAGCTGGTCAGGCTGCCCCACAAAACCTTCCCTACGCCAGGATTTGGACCTGTTCCCCCAGAGTGCCTGCAGTAAATGTGGCCGAAGGCCCATCACGAAACTGTTGAGCTGTTCCTGCCAGAGGTCAGCCGGGGGGTCCAATCTCAACATAATACACACCACTTTGGCAGGCAAAAGAGGGCCTGGAAGATACCACACCAAGATTTTCCCCTGGGTGTCGACCAGGATGCAAGGGCTGGAGGTTGGGCCCAAGGAAATCTTGTGAAAATATTTTTCAGAGCGGCGCTTTGTCTCCAACTCTGAAAAACGGTCGTAATCCCAAGGGATCTGAACTAGACTGCAAGAGGGTTAATTACTTGGCTGTAAAATGAGTTAGAATTAACAGCTAACCCACCAGGATTCAGGAATGCTGTAATAATTAAGATGGCGCTTTGCTTGACTTTGCCATCAGTGATAACTGGGGACAACTCAGCTGGAAGGGTTTGAGCCAATTCACCTGTGAGCTGCTCCAGAAGCCCCTGAGCCCTCATTTTGAAATATTATCTGACATGAACTTGATTTCTGAAGCAGGAAGACATACCAGTGTTTTTGCACCTTAGCCAACTTGATTTGGTGACCTGTAGATATATGCTTTAGTCCACCTTTGACATAGTTAAGTAACAAATGATAGAAGTCATCTGGTGGAGGCATTGTCATGGCAGAGAGTGACCGCAGTGGCATAGAAAAACTTTGGCAGATTGAAGGCATCCTTGTTAAGGTTTATTTGCCTTACCTAAGTGATTAAAAGCACCAGGCGCCTGGAACTTACAGACCCAACTTAACTCTTATTAAAGCGTGTTTTAGCAAACTTTAAGTTAGGGCATAGAGACCTTTTTTTCATAGGCATGGTGAGCATCATTCTGGTCATGTGATCTACAATGCCAGGACAGCACTACAGTACAGATTTCTCCAAGCCTATCTGGAACAAGTGTTTCCATTCAATATATTTGCCACTCGGCGCATATAAAAACTATAGTACAAATTGAAAGGCTGGAAGTCAGACTGACCAGGGGGGGCCCTCCTCCTTTTAGTCTGGCTCCAGGTGTGAAAATACGTGTAAAAAACATCAAAGAAACCATTGTCATGCCCTACCAGCAACACTGAAAATGTCGTACCACTACTGCCCTGAATGCCGCCAAAATGTCATTAGCAGGGGCACTTAGTCAAGTTGAAACGTACTGGCAGACGTACCTCACTGCATGACCCAGCAGAATGTAACCACGGAACCCAAAAAAATGCACTCACTTATCACCATCTGACCGCCGAACCTGGTAGTCCCTCATCAACACTGCAACTCATGCCTGATTCGGAGGATGACTCACAGATTAGGGGCTTGACGTAAAATGAGTTGCACCAAGTTCAGTGCAACAGCAGCCGGCCGGGGGAGTGGATGTGTCATACAGCCATCAAGGAGGCATTGGAGATCCCTAAGGTGCCATAAATAATTTAATAACCAGTCAGACCAAAATCCTGCTTACTCGAAGCTGATGTTGCAGTGGGCCACAGAGGGCCATGCGAGAGAAGCGCAAACATGCTCACATCATCGTGTGATTGCCAAATGTCAGCCAATTTGGGGCGTGCCAGCAGACATGCTCACCTCACCGCTTGACCTGGCCGAACGTAACCCCCGAGCCCTAAAAAATGTCCTCACTGATCAGTGACCGTCTGACTACCAAACATACCCGCCAATGGCTGCTTGAGAGGAGCACAAACACACCCACATCACTGCATGACCACCCAAAAAATATCCCCCTGAGCCCGCAGAGGGTCACGCGAGAGGAGTGCAAACGCGCCCACATCACTGCACGACCACCAAAAAATAGCCCCCAGAGCCCACAAGGGTCACGCGAGAGGAGCGCAAACACGCCCACATCACTGTGCAACCGCCAAAAAATAGCCCCCAGAGCCCATAAGGGTCATGCGAGAGGAGCACAAACACGCCCACATCACTGTGTGACTGCCAAACATAACCCCCAGAGCCCACAAGAGTCATGCGAGAGGAGTGCAAATGTGCCCACATCACCGTGTGACCGCCAAAAAATAACCCCCAGAGCCCACAAGGGTCACATGAGAGGAGCACAAACGCACCCATATCACCACATGACCGCCAAACATAACCCCCAGAGCCCACAAGGGTCATGCGAGAGGAGCGCAAATGCACCCACATCACTGCGTGACCCCCAAACATAACCCCCCCAGCAAAGAACCCTGTGCACGAAGAAAACACAGTGAGTCAACAAGGTCAATTGAACCGAGCAAAGAACCCTGCACAAGAAGAAAACACGGTCAGTGAAGAAGACGGTGAATTGAACTGACTGCGAGAGGAGTGCAAACGTGCCCACATCACCACATGACTGCCAAATATAGCCCCCCGAGCAAAGAACCCTGCTACAAGAAGAAAACGCGGTCAGTGAACAAGATGGTGAATTGAACTGACCATGGGCTTGTCTCACACTTTTTAACTATGCAGGCTGCAGTCCTGCATGGTGAAACAGTGCCACGAGCGAGTGTATTGGCCAGGGAAAGGATGTGGAACATGGGAGAGCGAAAGTACATACAAATGTGGACGCTGCACCTCTTAAGTGTGTCAACGTGTTTGGCATTGTTTTGTGGAGAGTTCTCACCCAAATGAGGCGTATCACATGGCGACGTGTCACGTGAGCAAGTCATGTGATGCTGATGAGTCTCACACAAAACGTGGCATTGACGTGTCACGTGAATGAGTCATGTGACACTTGTCGCTGCATTTCAGGTGAGCCCGCAGATTGCAAAAATCTTCATACTCCGGCGTGCGTCGTAATGCTGGTACTGCATCGCTCACCCTCACCCCTTCAATTTGCCTTTGCCTTCCTCACCCCATCTCCATCCCTTTCCTGAGTATGCATACGAAACAGACTGCGAAAAAATAAACTGGGGGCAAGGCCGAGCACATCCAATTGCAAACGCGCGATCTACATGAGGTGAGCCATTGAAGTCTTTTCTTACTTGTCCACGACACTTATGCCAAGCCAACAGCCTGCGCTGGTGGGAGCTGTGAAGCGCAGCAGGTCAGATACTGCCACAGAGGATGTGAGCCCTGGCGCTTTGGAGGTGAGTGTGCCGCCATGTCGACCTGTAGGAACACTTACATCAGATGTCAGGCCGCATCGACTGCCAAATGGTTGAAACTGCAAACGGACATACCAGTGCACAACAGGAGCTTGAATACAAACAAGGCGAACAGTGATCATGACGCGCAGATGGGGAAGGGCCAGGTGAGTCAGCTCGCCATCACCTTCGGCATGCCACTTACCAAATGACAAGAAACACGACAGCCACACGAAACAGGTGAGCGTCGACAATGGCAGCGCGATGGTGAGTGGCACCCCCGTTCTCGCTTGATGTGGCTGACTGATTGCCACGTAGTTCTGTTAGCTGTGCACTGATGGCGGTCTGCTGTATGAATGCAGCGACTGCCCTCACACCGTCTGTTCTCGCTGCATCGACATTCCCCCACCATATTGTGACATCGTTTCTGGCAATGATGTCTGTTTCCATTGTGTTGGCTGCTACTGGCTAGCCATTCAAAGGGTCGTGTCAGAGCACAAGAATAAGAACCAGGGCAAAAAACTGGCACTCAAGGGCTATGTGGTAAGTCGTTTGTTTGGAATTGATTCTGTCTAAGTAATCTCGCAGGGCTTTACTCACAATGGCGCGGCAGTGCTTCCTAGTTTGCCTCAAGGTTTCCAGGAAATTCGAATTGTCCACAATCGCCCAGGTAACCACACAGCCAACCCTTGTTATCAACCTCTCCCTTGCATCCTTGACGGGAGTAATGGCGGGGACCCTCCTGGACCACGGCCTCCACGAGTATTTCTCCCCCACCGGCCAAGACGTTCTCCAGATCCCTTTTGATCTAGGATCGGACTCCAAGGTCGACAAGTGGGCTGCCCTTGTATTGTTGTCATTGGGTCTCCTCCCCTGCCGGACCTATGACCATATGGTTTTCTTGATCACCAATCACACAGACGAAGACACCGGCAACCTTTTCATGGGAACAGATGAGAACCTCAAAGAGTTCTCAGCCCCGGTTGATCAGGTAAGTTTGCTGGTGGTAGTTCTGCGAACTTTACTGATTTTGTTGAAGGTTCTCAATACCCTTTTGGAACCATTCGGCAGCTTGGTTCCTGGATCCCTGGTCTATTTACTCACCTGTGGTTCAATTGTGGCCAACAAAGAATCTTTTTCTTTGTTGTGTCAGATGCTCAAATGGTATGGGTTTGCATTGTTGGGGAACCTTGTTGCTGATGACTTTCAGCCTGAATGTCAGACACGGATTGGCTTTTGACACCGCTCACTTGGTGACTTCACATGCTACTGGGCTTCTGATGAAGCTCAGTAGGAACATGTTGGTTCACCAGATTGGTTTCGCCGTTGCCCTTGAACATCTCCTCTGAGATGAATCGGAGTTGGGCATGCACACTGGGGTGGTGCATATCACTCCCAATGTCGTCACACGCTACATTTGGAGCCATAGGGATATTCAGCCATGGAGTAAGTCTATTCCCACGCAATGTCCTACCTGCTTCGTCGTGCAGAAGTGGACCAGCGTCTGGCTGCCATCTGCAACATACCTGTTCAAGTGTATCAACGACGCGTGCGGTTGGAATGGGAAGCGGAAAGTGGCGGAGAGGTACCGATTTGAGGTGATCCTGCCTGAAGGAGTGGAGCTGCTTCACATGAAGAAGGCCACTGGCATGTTGTGGATGAAATTTGTGGTCCCTACCTAGTTTCATAGTTGTCCATTCCCCTGTTCCTCATCTAATGGAGTTGATTTTGTTTGAACTCGGAAAATGCTTGAATAGGAGTTAGATTTCATGGCAGATCTGGAATCACGTGTTGTATGTTGACAGGGTAATTGATTGCAGATTCACATGCCCTTTGCTTTCTACCCTGCGCCCTAACATCATCAACATCAACACTCACATCATGTCTGCTCACTGGTTGGTCATATTTTTTGATGTCTTGGCTGGCCATGTCATGGACTATGCCCTTGCCCATGGGGACTGTGAGCACAGCTCTGCCATTTTAGGCAGTTGCATCAAGGAGATTCAAAAATCACCTCTGCTCGAGGAGCATGAGGTGGAACTCCCCTCTAACCTTCGACTGGTAGGTCATTCTGGTATTCTTTGTTGTCTGACACTTTCACATTTCTGGTAGGAAATCAGACAGCAGTTCCTCCACTATCTGCCGAAGTCAGATCAAGTGGATGAGGAACTTTCAATACATGAGGGCTTGGAGCAGACCAGCACCACCCTCAATGCCGAAGATCACAAGATCGGGGCTAGACCAACACAGGCAGGCGAGTATACCAAGCCCTGGGATGCTTACCGTGCAGCGCAGTGCTTGTTTAAGGAGGAAGTGGATGAACTGGACGAACTCTCGAGGGACAAAAAGGACAAGAGTAATTTTGGTGCGCGTACAAAGGCTTTGAGGCAATGGTGGTCTACTCTGTCCAAGGAAAAGAAGGATGAGGCTGAGGCAGCCGCAAAAAAATGGAATGAAGGTGGAGCTAATAGAGGAAAGCAAAGCATGTAAGCACTTTTATGTATAGCCCACTTCTCCCTGTTGAAGTATATTGTCGTAGGTACCAGCAAAAAAACCTCAGGAAAGAGGCGGCTTGTTTTATCAAGCTCCTCCGATGCAGTATGGGTGTTCATGTTGTTGTTTTGGCTGGCTATGCAACCGATGACGGGGTGAAGACTACAATGTAAGTTGTAAATTTCACTACACCTGTTTCGGTATCTCATAACTCTAGCCTGGAAACCAATGCCCCCGAGGGCAAGTCAAACATGTTTTCAGTGGCCTCAAGTGAGTCCAGGGCATGGGTTAGAGAAGGGGCTAAACTATTGGCCAAGTACTTGGACGTGGATGAAAAGGGTTCGTTTCTATCTCTCAGCTGAAACTGCTATCATTAATTTTAGTAGAGGAGCCTGATGATGAGGACAACGAGGGTGAGGAGGCTCCTGAAGTGGAAGTTGACACTTCAGGGCATCCAATACTCCCTGAAAATTCCAACCTCCTGCATCAAACTTGACAGGATGTCATGTGCAAAATTTTCCGGCTTGCTTACCGTGAGTTCGACCTGATTCCTACACCTACAGTTCAAACCTTGTTTTAGTTTGATTAACCAAGAAGCCCAAGATTCCAGTGCCCTGGTTGCTCCTCGCCAAGTCTGTGAAGGACTACCTGGACATGGACTGCCTCCCAGAAGGTTTCGTCATTGCTGACCCCTCGAAATTCACCAAGATGGTCCTGGATAAACTATGGGCTCACTGGGAGAGTCGTAGTTCGCGTGATGAGCCCATCCTTCAGTTCACCAGAGCACGCAACAATGACTTGCCTTATGGTTTTCCCCGACTTGAGCGCCCGCAAGGTAGCAAGGAATGGCAGTACATGGAGGTTGCTAGTTCCGATGACGAGCAGGAGTTTGTGGCAGGAAAAGCCAAGGCCATGGATGCTTCTACAAGTGGTGAAGCAGGTCCTTTGTCTGCTGCACATCCTCCATCCCAGCAGGCCCATTTGTCTGGTCAGCCAGAGGTTCCAGAAGACGAAAGCCCAGCAGCAAACCAACATGACCACTTTTCATTCTTAGAAGGTTTGTCCAACAACTCTGACTACCAACGTCTGGTCCGCGTTCTCTCATCACTTCCTGTTTTCGTGAGTCTTTCATTATTATGATTTATTTGCCGGGATGATACAACCATGTATTGTAGGATTCTACCAGTCCCAATCACCCAACTTCAAAGGCAAGCTTGCCAATTTGGATGTCTTGGTGTTGGGCTACGAAATATCTCCCCCCTAAACTTCACACTGTTAGTGATGAATTTCGGGTGGCCATCAGGCAGCTTCGCAATGCCAGATTCACAGATCGCAATCGTGGAACCGCTGTCATCTTGGGATTGGGCCTGTTGCTTCATGAGTGCTGGAGGGCAGTCAAAGTGGAACCTGATGCCCAGGTTCCTGATTTCTTACGTGACTCCAGACTTGGTGTCGAGAGGGCTAGGAAGGTGGTGGTTGTCCTGAGAGATGTTTGTGCGAGGTTTGAGGTGGGACCAAATGATGGGGATCAGGCGGTCGAGAAAGCTTGGGTGAGTTCAGGGGGGGTGGGTGGTGTGACAGAGGTGGCGGAGGTTCAAGCTACCAAGGGAGAGCAGGGGATGGATGTGGATATTGCCAAGGAAACAGGGACAGGTGAGATCGCCACCAAGGTGGCAGTGCAAGGAGTAGAAGGTCCTGCAGGAGTGAAAGAGGCTGGACTGACGGTAGCAAAAGAGGTCAGTGGTGGGGGTGGGGAAGAAGCAACTGATGAACAAAAGCAGGAGAAACAGAGTAAGAAGAAGGGGAGTGCCACCAAAAAGCAACCTACCCCCTTGAGCCCCGATCGCTCTACCAGGTCCATGACTCACAAACAGGATGACAGCCCCACCAGAAACACCAGGTCCAGCAAAAGGGTCATCAAGCCAAGCAGGAAACGTCATGGTTCTGACTATGCCTGATGTATTCACACATGTTTTGTCTCTGTATTCATACAACTTTGTCTCCAATATCATCTCTTCAGTGCTGCCAGGAATGAGAACTACCTTCATTGAGTGGACTCAAAATATATTGACTTTGGGACTACACCCACAGTGTTGTGTGGGAAAAAGACCTACATATGCCAGCCCACATGTTCAGCTGGGACCGACAGTGTGACCTATACTGTGTGCACGGTTTTGGTCCCAGCCAACTACGGCTGTGTTGCATGCATCAGCCAGGACCGGATGTACAGTGGGTCTATGAGCGCGGTATTGGTCCCGGCTGAATGTCCCAATGCCCATAGAGTAGTCGCACGTCAGGTCCTGGCCATGCAGTTAGAGTATCGGCTGGGACCGGTGCTGCGACCATAGTATAACCCACACATCTAGTCCTGGCCGATGTCCCACTGCCATAGTCAGCCTGGAGCAGATGTGTGAACTACTATGGTCACAGCATTGGTCCTGGCCAACTATGGTTGCAATCGGAGTCTGGCTCACACATCTAGTCCCAGCCAATCATGATGTCCCATTGCAGTCATAGCTGGCCGGGACCAGATGTGTGAATTACAATGGTTGCAGCACCGGTCCCGGCCAACCACGGCTGTAGTCACAGTATCAGACAGAGTCTGGCTCACACATCTAGTCCCGGCCACTGCAGTCATAGCCGGCCAGGACCAGATGTGTGAATTACAATGGTTGCAGCACCGGTCCTGGCCAACCATGGCTGTAGTCGCAGTATCAGACATGCGATTAGTCCATGGGCATTGAGACATTCGGCTGGGACCAATACCACATGTACCAGCTGGTACATCTATGCGACCAATTGTATATGCTAGGCCCACAGTAGTTGTCCTGGCCAGGACTGGGTATGTGACCAACAAGCCTCAGCCGGTACCAGACAGGCATTGGTATCTAGCAAGTGAAAAGCTTAGGCTGGGTACCATATTCACGGGGTCAGCCCTACCAATACTACGTCTATCGGCCGGCCGTTGGCCAGACCCAGGGGTGCAAGGAAATGTACATACATCCAGGTGGAACCAGAAGTGTGAGAGTATTTGACTAAAGTATGTGTGCAGGGAAACCTAATTTGTCCTCCTCCCCATGCAAGTTCATGTAAATCACTCAGACAACACCCTTGTTGTTCAACTAAGATTGATTCAGCAATTTCAGATGTATTCAAAAATGGGGCTCATTTACCTTGGTCAACATCCTTGATTTTCCAGTGCCTGAGCTCTGAACGATGGAGCATATTGAGATTGGATATGATAAGACGTGCTCTTCTATTACAGCCGGGTCTAGATGTCTTACATAATCATGACGATATTATGATTACGTACCTTATCTTCTTATCTCCTTATCTATAACATCATAGATAAGCTATTATTGGGAGCCTATAGCAGAACTCCCTCTTATCTCTTATCTCTTGATAAGAGATTCTACGTATGGTAATTACCTTATACGTAGTTGGTCCGTGCACACACAGACACCATATATAAGGAGTGGCTTATCCCTCCTCAATATAACAATAACGGTTTTCCGCCCTCGCTTCTCTCATCCTCACACTCAAGCCACCTGTCCAGTAAGTCTCTCTTACAGGACATTTTTCCTCTGCAGTACTGCTCGTGGTTACCACAGGCAGTACCCCTCTAATGGAGATAGTGGGAGTTGCCGTGGACGGCACTCCCCTTCCTGTTAGGTTATGAGCCCTGAACATCAGTGTTTTGGTCGTCATTGCCTTTGAGTTCACTTCGTGCCCACTCAAAGGACACTTTGCTGTCTTTGTGATACAAAGTGAACTATCTACCTTCGCTGGTCAGATAGGATGCCAAACACCTTCTCGGGCTCGAGTGTTTATTTGTTTTGAGTCATGTGATAATTGATGTTTAACTAACTGTGTACGCTCTTGAAGGATCACAATTGCCATAAAATACTTGGTAGACCAAGATTTTTATGCAGATCCTTATTAGCAAGACGTACGTATGTTTATTTGGCATTAACATGATCACACCTTGGTTAACCAGGTGACCCCCATAGCCATAAATCACTCCCAAATCCTTTTTAGTGACTTAACTCTGGATTACCGAGTAAGTCATTAAGTGATTTATATTTTGGTGGATATTCTTGTCAATTACCATATCCCTGCATTTTGGTTAACCAAATGCTGGAGGATAATGGAATCCGACACGTTTACCAAATGATGGAAACTGTCCTTTTGGATTACCATTGGACACGAAAGGTCTCCAGGGTTGTTTTTAACGACCTAACCCCTTTACATTTAAGTTTCTAACTGTCCAACCAGGATAGTATACAAATGGCCGCCTTCAACACCATGATCACCTGTCTCCAGGACCTTAACAACATGGAGCACAACCATTGGGTTAAGCCCATCGTCGGACTCCCCGACCGACACGGGTATGCACCATGTTGGGACCTATGGGTAGATGCACGGTATCCCGTGACCAACATCGATCACACTGGGCGGCGTGCTGTCGTGCACGCCATAGACCCTGCCGACCTCAGGTTGCCACCGCGACCTGATGGTCGCTCCCTCCTCCTTTACGCCTACGAAGGGGAGGAACTGTGTTCAGTATTGGAGGGAAATGGCTTTTGTTTTCCTGGGTCGGACTTACATGATTCTTTTTTGCATTGTCAAGGGGACGAGATTCTTTCTTCAGAGCAGAACCTTTTAGGAGTATATTTTCCTTTCTTTCCACATGAGGATGCACTCATCACGGAGGAAACCACCGTGGTACCAAGCCAAGAAATTGACATAATGGGGGTTGACCCTTAAAAGTCATGGCTTGGGAAGAGTCCCCGTGGTTCTGCCACCACTGGGACATCCCTCAGATTACCAAGTGGAATGAGTGCATGGACCAAATGTGGAGGTCCGCTTGGCATAAGAAAAACGATGAATTACTAAAAATTTTGAAACAGCGCGCTGAGGACCCTCTCATCAAGAGGATCATCGAACTCGAGGTAGACCTCGAGGAATCTACACAGGTTGCTGCGGAATACCACGCCCTGCGTTTGAGGGTGGTCTGCCTGGGTCACACCTCCGCCTGAGCCAAGGCTTGGGCAATCTCCTACTCCCGCAGTAATGCGGGACGCTGCAGTAGCACAGGAGGCCAAACCACAATTGGCTGTACCACCTAAAAAGCAGGGCCAATCGCTGGAACCTGGGCCTCCTAGGAGATCAAAACACTTGCGATGCACCGCTCTCCCTCGCAGCGCTAGGAACAATCTTATTACATAATTTCATCAATACTTCTTTCTTTCATGTCACCTTTTGAATTGGACTTACCATTACCTTTCTCTATTATACTTTTGACTTCAATGGAAAAACGGGTTAGATGCGGGAACCTGCATTATTTTCCCGAATAATTTTTCATTAAAGTTAAAAGAACAAGTAAAAGGTAATCCAGAACCCTATACCTATCGCAACAACTCTGGTAACCAGAGTGAGTCCAGCGAATAAGGAACGAGCTCTGGAATTCTCAAGGAATCCTATACCTGTCGCCATAATGACCCAAGCTCTGGTAACCAGAAGTGGGTCTAGCGAATAAGGAACGGACTCTTTAAGTTCTAAAGTGACATGAACCACGGACCAGAACTCCTATGCTCCAGTTTCCGCCTCTTGTTCCTTTTGATTCATTAAACGGCAAAAGAAAACTAATCCGGATGTTACTGATCTTATTCTTTTTCTTTAGTTGAAACATGTCTTTATCTAAAGACTCTGGCAGCGGCATAGCCATACCAATGTTGGAGGGAAGCTCCAACTATCACGTCTGGGTGGCAACCATCCAGTCATTCCTCATAACATTCCAGTTGTGGACAGTCGCCTCTGGCACATCCACCTGTCCTACTATTGAAGGACCGGACTATAACGCCTGGATTGCCTCGGACTACCAAGCAGTCGGCATTATCTCGCTATACATAAAGGAAGACCTTCGTACAGCCATAGTCCAGACCTATGAGGATCCAATCATTTCTTGCGCTCTCCGCACCCTTGCTAATCTAGCAAGGCTTCACGCAACGACCGGACTTACCGGTCAATTCTACCTATTAAAGAACATTGTCAACTGGCGCCTTAGAGGAAGAGATCCATCGGCTGAAATTAACCATCTCACCGAATTGTTCAACCGATTATCTGGTACAAAACTGGTTCTCCCTGACACCCTTCGCGCCATGTTGCTCTGTACTGGCTTAGGGGACAATTACGAAAACTTTATCACCAATGCATTCCGTACCATTAGCTTGACAGACTTCACAACCGCCAAGCTAATCCCTATGATCCTAGCTGAGTCGAAACGACAAAGCACCTATTCTGCTAACTGCATCGTCCCCTCCTCCTATTCTAATACCTCTATCCGCTGCAAGATCTGTCGCGGCTCTTCACACGAGACAGAAAAATGCTGGAGACTTACCGGGAAGCCCGGAAGTAAGCTGTCTGGTAACCAGACTAATACCCAACAACCACAGCAGCAACGGAATTCTGGCAACCAAGGTTCTGATGGGAAACATAAGGGGAATAGACGCGGAAAAGGCAAGAAGGATAAGGGAAAAGGCAAAACACACGGAACCCATATCCCAGATACCGACATGATCATCAATATCTCCAAATGCGACTCCAGTCGTTTTGAAGATCTTGGTGAAGTTAGCATCACCTCCGATAAAACCTGGACACCTGAATACAACACGTCCAATCTTCTCCCTGGCAAACCAGGAGAAGCTTCAACCTCAGCAGTAACTGCCAGTTGGATTGAAGAAGAGGTGTTGGACTGGCAAAATGACACTGATGCATGGGAAAAGGCATACACGCCCCCTAAACCGTCCTACCGCAGGCACTCCTTTCAGGAGTTTTACCTCAAGGACCAAAGGTAAATATGCTAGGAGAACGCATTTATGAAAACTATAGTGGGAAATGGTAACATGGCCTGGAATCCGGAATGGTGACATGGGATACCAATGCACCATTTATGGATACAACCAGCTATGTAGACGAATCATACTTTGACAGTGAAATTGGATACCTTTCCTGTTATTCTGTTGGATTACCGACATCACGCAGATGCGCCATAAGCGCATTTGCGCAAACCGCCGCAATGAGTGGAAACCCTCATCAACATCAGGATAAATTGATGGTGGATTCTGGTTGTACCGACCACCTGTCACTGTATCCTGAAAACCATCGTTTCACAAGAAGAATGACTATAAAAAGGAATTATAAGACAGCTAACATTTGCCTATTTTCAAACAAGGAACAATGCTCTAGACATCAAACCGGGGAATTTACCTAACCCCATCATCGCATCGCCTCCCTCGTCTACAAGGACATATATCTTCGGAAAGATGGAAAACCACTTTTCCGAAGACAAGACTCAAAATCTGGGACGAATCTGGTTCTCTGTTGATTACGGCTGAATAGCTGATTCAATCAAGAGACTTTGCAAAACTGGTTTTTGTCTGGAAGCGATGACTCCAGCCAGCAAAGATACCAGTATCGGAATTCGATGATCTCTTGCTGCACAGTACATGCTTTCACTAGCATTACACTGGATTATGTTTCAGGACTACCGAAACTTGAAACCCACCCTTGTCTGCACCTCCTATGTGGTTGCATCCTTCATAGAACTCACCCTCCCTGAGTGGACTTCCTGGTTGGTTACCAACCTCTGTCGTCTCTCACCTCTGGTTTCAGCTTGTACACCACGCAACTCCACGGAAAGATGGTAACCACTTTCCTAAATTGGTCGTCTTGAAGCTTTTGCTCCTTTGGACTGATCTGTTCACACTCTGTTCGGACCGTGGGGGGAATATCTATGTTCTGTTTGCGGAACTTCCTCCACAAGGTATCAAACATGAGATGACAGTCCTACACACGTCTAAACAGAATGGATGGGCATAACGTTTTTCAAACATTGGCAAACCTCCATATCTATAACAAGACAACCATTGCGTCGTTTCAACCAGAGAAATGGACTCGTGCTTCAGAACATTTGGATGACAGGTGTACATCAATGTTGTGAACATACCCTTGGTCGTCTTTGTGATGTCAAGAGTATTATCAACTTGTCTTTGAAGACAGTCGGTTAGGTCGTTCACAATGGACACCTTACCAAGCAGGTTGACCAGCTTGCACCAAAGATCTGAAGACATGAGATTCATAGGCTACAAACAAGTGGTGATTTCTTTTTACTGCCGCATTTGATGAATTGATCTCTCGATCCGTCCCAGAAGAGAAGAATCTAGACAAACCACCACCTCCCGAAAATCAATTTCTTTAATTGAGTGACTCTGAGGATATGGATCATGGCCATAAAGATCAAGGAGGAGATCGGCCATCTACAACCTCCTGATCAAAATCAACCTGAGACTCTGTCACCTCGTGCACAATCTGATCATGGACTACCTGATACAGATACCGAGGATAATGATGAAGATCTCTATGGGCGCGAATACGCACACCGGCGGTGCCGCCACGCCCTCCAAACCTACAAGGGAGCACATCGACAGGAGGAGCCAGACAGAGGAGCCCTCCTACTCCCATTGTACCACCTAGACCACCAATCCCATCTCGACCTCCACTTCCACCTCGCAATCCACCTGCACCTAGGAAACCTAGTATGGGCTACTGAGGCAAGGCTTTCAGCTCCCTCAACCTATATCTAGGACGCACTCGGAACCAGGACCATTTGGCAGCCAGTGGACTGAACTGAGAAAGGTTCCCGTAACGGGAAGTTCTAGTGAGGAGGAGTCTAAGCAAAGCCCGATGAAGAAAGACACAAGTGGAGAGAAATCGGACAAACATGCCAATAAAGTCGAATGGTCTTCCACGTTCATTTCTGAACTAATGGCACACACTGTGGAGTCTTTGGATATACCAAGGCAATACCGCAACACTAAAAAGATGCCAGTGGAAGACCAAGAGGATTGGCTAAAGGGCTTGTGACGATGAAATGAAGTCACTCGCTGGTCGAAAGTTTGGAAACTGGTTGATTTACCCCCAGGTTGAAAAACCCGTAAAATGTCGATGGGTTTTTATTGCAAAGTCCGATGGACGCAAAAAAGCACACTTGGTTACCAAGGGCTCCACTCAAGTCTACAGAATTGATTTCGAGGAAACCTTCTCATCGGTCGCACGGTTTGAAACCGTACGAATCGGTCATGGCTTGGAATCCCAATTGGTGACATGGAATACCAATGCACCACACATGAATACAACCAGCCACGAATCCTACTTGCACTAAGCCGCAATTGAGGACTGGGATATCGAGTCACTCGATGTCAAAACCACATACCTCTATGGCGAGCTAGATAAAGAGATTTATATGGAATCAACCAGAAGGGTATAAAGAAAGGCCAAGAGAGAAAGGTTTGTCACCTGCTAAAAAGCCTTTATGGGCTTAAGCAGACCGCCCTTCAATGGAACAAAGAGCTACACAAATCTCTTTTAACCTTGGGGTTTTACCTGTACACGATCGAATGCCGGTGTGTACTTCAAATTTGATAAGACTGATATTACTATAGTTATCATCTACGTCGATGACGTACTCTTCATGGGATCAACCCGAAACTCGTGAAAAAGGAGAAAGGGAAATTCATGAAGGTATGGGAATCTAGAGACTTAGGCAAAGCCGAGGAATACCTTGGGATGCGCATTACCTGTGATCGAAAGAAACGGACATTAACCCTGGACCAATGTGTCTATGTGGAAAAAGTCCTTAAATGATTCGGGACGCAGAACGCCAAACCGGCGTGGCACCGCTGCCAACAGGTTATAACCCAAAAGTCTCTGAAACCGAGGACACATATCTTCAGAAAGACGGAAACCACTTTCCCGAAGACAAGACTCAAACCTCAGACTTACATTCCCAATACCAATCAGTGATTGGATCTTTGCTATATATTATGCTTGGAACTCGACCGGACATCGCCTTTGCGGTAATCCACATGTCACAGTTCTGCGCTAATCCGTCTCAAGAACACCTTAGTCGGACACTATACATTATTAGATATCTTGGATCTACCAAGAATCTGGCTCTACGTTTCAATAGTGCAAACCACGACGGGTTCTTAGGATACACAGACAGTGACTGTGCAGCCAACCCGGATGATCGGAAGTCCATCACCGGATATGTCCTTTTCCTCGCTAATTCCCCTGTCTCTTGGTTGACCAGACGACAGAAAACTGTAGCACTGTCTTCCACAGAAGCTGAATACATGGCCATGTCCGACACGACCAGGCAGATATCTTGGATCAAATCTCTCCTAGGCGAAATTGGTTTTTCTATACCAAAAGTTCCGCTTTACTGTGATAACCAGGGGGTGATCTTTTTGGCAACCAATCCCGCTCAAGAGCAATGATCTAAAGACATTGGAATACGCTACCACTACATCCAAGAATGTGTG
Source organism: Boletus patriciae (assembly GCA_038093075.1). Classification (NCBI taxonomy): domain Eukaryota; kingdom Fungi; phylum Basidiomycota; class Agaricomycetes; order Boletales; family Boletaceae; genus Boletus; species Boletus patriciae. The sequence continues at coordinate 38,645 of JBBPRK010000112.1, forward strand.
GAAGAAGGAGACAAGATAGATCTCTTCTATATTCCAACTGGAGAACAGATCGCAGATATCTTTACCAAGAATCTTTCACCGGTCAAGTTCGAAGACATACGCAAAGGCCTTCGTATGATTTCCTATTCATCATAATCTCGAGGAGGAGTATTGAGATTAGATATGATAAGAC
>JBBPRK010000113.1:0-38753 GCA_038093075.1 Boletus patriciae
GTCAATAACCACCGAACGCGCCAAGACTCGAAACAAACCCCTAACTGCCCACGTTATTGGGCGGTAGCGCTTCAGGTTTATCAGACGAGACCCAGGAAATTGTGGGTGTTGGTCATATGGTCCCGACCCACATCCGCGTGCAACTTCCCGGATGAAAAGCACTGTCGCGTGTCAGCGCGTCTATATATATATAGGCAGAAGAATTCTCACTCATTCCGGGGAGGGCAGGACAACAACAACTCTGCAAGGCTTGCTTATAACCTGCCATATGATGGTTTTCGCGTGTATAAAAGTCGCTCAACGTAGCCTTCATTCGCTCATGAGCTTTGCTGAGCTTCAATTTCTGGCAGGCAGCGAGGATAGGTGAGCGGTGTCCACTGCAAACATAAAACAACATACCGTGATGAAAGGAAGTACACTCGGACGATCACAGGCGAGAGCGATTAGACAGGAAGCCGAGTAGTTGCGGAGCTCGTGGCATTTCTGTCCCAATGTCAGCCACTGGTCCGTCATTGATCCACTAGGAGAAAACTCACAGTGGCCAACTCTAGGAAAAATTCGACCAATTCAGTTCGCATTTGCACCGATTCGGCGGTCCCGATACTATTCATGACAAATCTGTGCACGGCTCTTTCGTACGCCATGAAATTTGCCACTTTGCGCGCAACCTCGGACGTCGGGTTGTCATCGCCGTTCCTAGTCATCAGATACCGAACCGCGTCTTCAGGCTCGAAAGCACGGTACTTTTCCCACAGCAGGAGTGTCAACTGAAGCGCCAGCATGGCATGCCCTCCGCGAGAATGAAAATGCCCGAGCTTGACTCTGGAGAAGTCGCGCCTCATCATTGCTTTTTTCTCTCGTGGCTCCCAAGTACTGCTGAGCACATCTTGCCGGTACCTTGCTTCTGCGCGCGCGATCGTTTTTTCCTTTCTGAGTCCCCTGGATTTCTCTCCGGCGCAAGCACGTTGACGCAACGAAGAAATCAACTTTGAGGAAGCTGCCCGTGGTATGTCTTGTGCCAGGCGGGAGAAGGCGAATTGCGTCAGAGGAGTTAACACCTCTGCATCCTCTGCTCGCCAGTGAAGGTCCACCCAGAGGTACAACAGCCTCGCAATGCGCATCTTGACCTGTATAGAATGCGAGCGCGTCATGGAAGAAGATCTACAGGGTAGATTCTCGTCGTATCGGGCGACGAGAGCGTCGAACGTCTCTCTAGGACTTGAGAAAAAGCGAAAACATAAGAAGAAGACGTCGACAATCTCTACGTCGCCGTCAGCATCGGGGCTTGTCATGTAACGCACGAGAGCTTTGAGAGATGCAAGTTGAGCAAGCCCGTTTTGATCTTTCCACAGTTCTGCGACATCTTCAGGGTGGGCTATTTTGCCGACAGTCGGATCGATGGAAACGGGAAATTGGGCCAGCGAATTACGGATATTGACGGAAACATGCACATAACCACAGGCCAGGTCGTCCGAGTCGCTGTTGACTAGTGTGCTGGAAGCGGCAGAATCGAGACGAGCCAAGTCCAGGCGAGATGGTCTCCTTTGCAGTCGGCAGCGAAGGGGCTTGAAAAACGCAGAAACTTTGGATCTTTGCGATCGATTAAGTGAATCCGTCGAATTTGATGCAAAAGTGTCCGCATTCGAGTTGGCGTGGTGACTCTCGACGGAGGAATGCACAAGTGAAACCGATGACTCGAATTTGGCTGCAACCTGCACAGGAATTTGTGGCAAAGGCTTCAACTGTGCTACTTCGTAAGCGGCAGCGTTCAAGAAGCCCTTGAGACCGGACATTGTCATGTCAAGAAACTGCATGGCGACCTGGATCGCCTCCCGACGAGACGAGGGTCGGTCATGTATCGGTATATGGCTAACGTGACCCAGGAACATGTCCTTGGAGAAGTTGACACCACTCAATGCAAGATGGTACTTTGGACTGGTGGGTACATGTTCGGGGAGATGGGCTATAGAGTGCAAGATCGCGTCGAGACAATGAGCGAATACGGGTGCCAGCGCGCGTAGCGCATCGATGTCCTGTGATTCAGGGATCCTGCGAAGGAGTGAGAATGGTGCCAAGATAGCGGGGAAGGCCTTCTCCAGATCGAACCGAGGGACCAGGGCCCCATCGTCAAAAATAGCCGATGTAGCCGGGACAGACTCGTCGCTGTCGATGCTTTCGGTTCTTGCGTTGGGTGCAGGGTAAGCTGGGTGCGGACGTGGAGCTCTCATGCGCGCCAGCGAGCGAGAGTTGCGTAGTGAAGGCATGGGGGTGATGATGTTCATCGAGACGGGGCTCTATCATATATATTCGCCCCAGTCCACAAGTCCACCGAGGACAATGGATGGGTGGAAGCGTTCCGGCCATTGATTTGTGGTGTGGTGGTGGTGGTCAGGGTCCACAGCTGTCCACAAGCGGGGACAAACTTTGTGGTGCCTTAGGCGATGACCATCCTCGACAACACCGGCGAATCTGAAGTCGTCCAGCTCTTGAATACTATCCAGGAACTTTCGGAACAGCTCGCGCAAAACAGGTCTCTTTCTATAACACTCCATGCTTCCGCTGGGGTCGTCAAGGTTTGTACCTTGTTCGCGGCCTTGTCGATACTAAGTCAACGTCCGCAGACTCAGGCTGCTCACTCTCAAACCGGCTTTGTGCTGAGGAGGTGCGTCTGTACCGGTGACCACGCAAATACACATTAACTGTCTACAGGTTCAACCTCGACAAGCCTCAAGGTAATTGTGCGAACGAAGACTTGTAGGAATGGCTGACAAACAACCGTGACAGATGTGTACGACGCTGAGCTTGAACGGATGAATGCGTCTCTTGCGGCAGAAAACCAGGGTCTGCTGCACGACAACAAACAACTGGGTGCCCTCATCAAAGAGTACGAGCAGACGCTGGAGAATGTTATGAGTGCTTTCCGCACAAGGGCTGTACGTCATTTGCGCGCTTTGCGCCTGATCAAAGCTCACTCACCTCTTTGCGCAGCGGGACGTTCAGGAGCACGAGCTTGCATTGATTCGTGAATATGAAGCGAAACTCCTCGCCAAGGAATCGGAGAATCTCCTCCGCCTACTTTCGTCGACGACCGCGGAGTCGATTTCCCTGGGTCGCATATCTGCCGCGTTACGGTCTCTCTTGCGTGTCCTCAATGGCGAAGATGTCCCTTGCCCATCTTCTCCGAGACCACCCCCTGAAACCAACAGCCCGCCGTCGGAGGACTTTGATTTCGGACAGAGAGAGGATGACGACTGGGCCATGGAGCGAGAGTGTGAGCTTTCGCGTCTGGAGCGCGAAAATGCCGTCCTAAGACGTCTGGCTGGCCTTGATGTTCGGGAGCCTGAGTATTTAACCCGAACCGGATCCGGTGGAGCCAACCCCGTGGATCAAGAGAGACCGTCGGTTCCACGACAGAATGAAGGAACGATCCAAAAGAGGGCACTAGGTGGGCCGCCTGGCACTGTCGGCCCTTATGGGACATTTAAACGGAGTGCTGGGAGACCGGGGTAGTCAGCACTCGTGTTCCATTTTGATGTACATCCTAGCAATTGGATATATCCATGTCGATATCCTAGAGATATTTATTCTCGCAATTCAGCGGTTTCACCACCATCATCTCCACAGGGACGCGTCACCCAGGGTCGAGGATTGATCCTGCGACCTCAACGTGTTTGCTAGTAAAGGAACAGCCCATGACGAGTGTTGGAGAAATCATGCATGCCTCGTGAAATACACGGAGTTGGATAGGAGTGGACTGTCTGATCGCAATGGAGGAACCAGGAACGGGATGTCGTCGGCTGGGGTTGGACGTTGACGTTGACGTTGACGTGGGGGATGTCGAAATTGATACGACCAGGCCAAAGCCTGTTTGCGTGACAACAGAGTGTGCGCCCAGGTGGTCGAGGTAACCGGCTTCCGTTCACGCCCGTACTCGGATGACCCCCACCCTCAAGTTCTCGTTTCCCCCCAAAGCGGACCTCGCTATGCGCCACGACGGCGCGCTGCCCGACGAGCTCGTCGACGGCGAGTGGACCAAGGCAAGTGTTATATTCGTCTTCCTTCCCGCGACATCCCACGAAGAAGAACCGTTGCGGCCGCATGGCGCCCGTTCATTTTGCGTGCGTATCGAACGTTCACGTTCTTGGGTGATCCGACGAACAAACGCTACGCACTGCCGGCTCGCTCGTGCGGTTCGCTCGTGTGGCTATTCGCGCGAGTTCACTGCCTCTGATGGTGCCAGCAACTCCTCCATTCATATCTGACCTGTCTCTTGCCAGCTTTACCATCCCTACCGTCCCCCCACTAGCCCTCGCAGCTTCTCAACCATCTCCTCTTCCTCTACCATGCCCCTCTCCCCGACGTGGGTGCCCCGGCGTCCATCCATCCCCCCTACTTCATCCCCATCGCATGCGACCAATCCGAACAATGCTACGTCTGTCGCTTCCAAACTGAAGGGCAAGGACCGCTCCCTCGCGAGCGCCTCGGACTGCGGATACGGTCACAGTGAGTGTCGGTTTTTCTGTCTCTGACTCGGGCGAACCTGCGGGATCAGCGCGGCGGCAGAGCGCCCACGCCATACGCACTCGCACGACGAGACCCTAGTTTCCTCCCGATGCTCATTTTTGTAAAGATGCCGACAACCTTGACTTCAAGTCGTTCGATTCATCCCCCTCTACCACCCCACACGACTCTTCACACTCTGTTCCTCTGCACTCGCACCCTCCGTATTCGTCAACCCTTCCCTCCAGGCATCGTACAAGCCTCCTGTCAGCTGCCTCCGATGCGCTCGGTCTTCGTAAAAAAATTAGTTCCGCATCTCGAAAGAAATCAAACACCATCTCCCTACCTCACACGGGCCACGTCATGCCGGACGTCATCGAAATCAGTGCTCGTAACAATACAACTTTCACTTCCTCGATTGGTGGCACAACTGCTCACACAGATTACGAGCATGAGGAGCGTGAACGGCTGCGGGATGTGGCCGCGCAGTCGATTGGCCTCGATCCAGAGCTTCTGCACGACTCGTGCAAGTCGGCTAGTCGGTCGTTGCTGGATTCCCCGCAAAGTCCACCGCAACCTGCGCGCATACCGCCGTTTCCTGCAACATTGGCCGCACTCTGCCCCTTGACGGAATTGTCTGCGACATTACCAAAGTTTACCCCGCCTTCTTCATTGCTTGTCTACGCGCTTGCAAAGCAGTGGAAGCCCCGTACAATCGTGCTCACATCACACTCTCCGAGTCAGAAGACTCACGTCCATTTGTTCAAGGGCGCCTCGAAGGATGAGAAGGAGCTTGAGAGAGTAGAAGTCACTGAACATAGCGTCATCTTCGTTGCTGAAGAAACGGTCGGTGGGAGGCGTAACGTGGTCAAATTCGCCGGAAAGGACGTTTCTTCAAAGCCAGGTCGGACAACTGGGGAGGAGAGCTTGCGCATTATGTGGCTTTTACAGATCAAGGACCCTGCGGAGTCGCACCGTTGGATTGCGGCGATCAAGAACGCAGTATTGACCCAGAGGTATAGTTTGTCAGGTTTCGCGGTTTCTCCGAGTTCTGACGAGTGGTATAGGGCCGTACGTGCCGGTCTAGACGTTCCGGCGCAGTTGGATGGAGGGAATGAACCAAAGGGCGATATGGATGTCATGCTCTCAATGCACCTCCAGCGAATCATATCAGCGCACCCAATCAAACCCTCAACTGCCGTTCCACCTCCGTCACCGTCGATACCGACCTCGCCTTCTCCTGCCCCATCACTTCGTTCCCTGAGGTTAAACACCCAATCGTCGCCATCACCCACCACTGCCATCAAAGGAATCTTCTCGGGGACGCGGTCTCGTTCACCTTCCGTTGAAGGCTCACCTACCCTCACCTACCCACCTGCGCATGCGGAGGACTCCTTTAGCGCAGCGGGCACTGGCCTTCTCGCCCTGCTCCGCACTAAATCTTCCGCAGATTCCAGTTCTTTACCCTCTCACTCGCTTCCTCTACCCCAACACGTACCAGGACGAGGTTCGCCTGCTCCAAGTCTGCGATCAACCAACGCAACAGTTATCATCAACGCATCCGATTTAAAGATATCGAAGGAGCGCGATGCACCAGAGCTGTCGAATGTCGTTCCGGAAGCCAGTTCTTCCAGTACAACCCCAGGCTCGATCGGCCCGCCTGCTCCTTATTTCTCACCCCCAGGCTCATTGACGTTCTCTCTCCAACCCCCTCCGAGGAAATGCAAGAACGCTGTCGCAACTATTCCGACCACGTTTCCACACGAGCCGCAGGGGATGTACAAGCAAGCTGCTGGTAATTGCAGTGTTGCAGGGAACTTCGGAATTCCATCCAGGCGCTCTGCCGATGTTACACCGAGGGAAACTCCGCCCGTATCCCCCGTCTCGTCTAGCTTTTCAGGTGGACAGTCAGGGTCTCTCTCTCCGAATTCGAGATTTGGTGTGCCGTATGGTAGGGAACAGACGCGGACTCTGTTGGGGAACGGCATCGTCAATTCTTCATCTCTCGGGGATGGGTCCGTACCAACGGACAAGCTTTGCAAAAACACTGCTATCACCAAGAGATGGTCCCGCCAAGGAGTTCTCATTCCGAAGCAACTCACACCACCCTCAGGACCCCCGCCTTCCGTTCCGCCTTCACTGGAGAACAACGAGCGTACCTCAGTGGAATCGGGCGTATCTATCCCGGTCACTTACTCCGCCGAACGCCCTCCCAGTAGCTCATCCTCTAATTTCCACTCTCGGGCTCCAATCAGCCCCCAAAGTGGTTCCTCGTTGTCGCCTATGTTTTGGAGACGCGCTTCTAGTTCTTCGACGCACAGCACGAGTTCGACCAGTACCTCTGATTCGCAAGGTCGGTCTCAGATACGGGTGCCTTTTGGTGTCGAGTCTTTCCCCCCATCACTGCGATCGGTTGTCGGCAACGGAGCCTCATCGAGGCCGGTGTCGTTGTCAGTTTATGGCTCGTCACCTGTGGTACACATTGGAGCAACTAAACGGCGGTCAATGCCGCCACCGCGGCCAGCACCCAAATTTGCCCCCCCTCCTGCTCCGACGGTCCAGGAAGACGCACCAGGGCCCGCTCCCGCGCCGCGGGGGTCTTTCAGGAGCTCTATCGCACAGCGTGCCTTGCGGCTCTCCCTGACCTCACCCAAGCCACCCCCCTCGTCCGCTCTCCCTCCTCGACCCGATGAAGTTACATTTGTTTCGGGCCATCGCCGAAGCTCGAGTTCAGGCACGACGGATCTTCCCCCCACTCCCACTCCCGCATCATCGCCGCGTCCAACTTCGTTCCTCTCAAAAAATTCCAATACCGTCCAATGTACCACTCCTCCCCCGAGAAGCCTATCCATCAGACAACGATTGCGTATTCTGAGCACCCCTCCCACACCCCCTTGTCCTGTACAATCACCGTCCTCGCTCCCTTCTATCCATGTTAGCACACTGGATCTCAGCGACGACAACGACGACGACCTTCTTACGCCTCAATACTCATCTCCCCCAACGTTTGGGCTTGGTGAGCATATCACGATGATACAAAACGATCCGAGTTTCCTCTCGCTTTCGTCCCCGACCACGTCGACCGTTCCCAAGCTTCCACCTCGTAGCCCTCTCCGGCCGATGTCGCCGTCATCGAGTGCGATGAATGGCTTTGGAACTTCGCCGTTCGAGCCAGACTGCGACTTTGTAGCGCTTTCCCCTCCACCGCCTCGGAGGGGTTCCAAGTCCCGTGTGGCCGCGGCGACACGTCCGGGGGAACTCGAAATGGAACGGCCTGGATCTGTACAGCCAGAGGAGAGTAAGCTGGTACCACTTTCTCAACGCGGATCGGTGGTTTCGCTTGGCTTTGTGACAACTTGATGGATTGTAATACTTTGCTAATTTCTTGCGTCTTGGAATGGCCTTGATCCTGCATCATAGAAATCCCCGTTTGTACGACAGCTGAAATACTTACCATGGCTGGTGTGTTACCGATTAAAGAGCACCATTAATCCGACGGAATTCAAAAGCGAAGTGGCATTATGCGGGACAGATAAGTTTACAAAGCGGGGTCGACTCATACGAAACCAAAGAAGTACGATACATCATGCAAAGCTATTTTCTACATCTGCGTTGTCTTCACCCTGCTCCAAGTTCGCGAACTGCAAGATGGTATGTAAGCGACAAGTTCCGTCAAGAAGTGAAATGTCAACTCACGGTCAAGAATGCTGCTGGTCGGTGTTCTTCCGCCCAGAAGAGGAGGGGTGTATCGAGAGTCATACTGAATGGCAAGTTGGGTGACCACAACTGAGTAAGGCCAATACCGTAGTTCCAGACCTTGCCCTCCGGCACCAGGGTCATGCCGAAGATACGATCCGACAGCAAAAGCTGGACGCGCTCGGACATGTTGGGGTTGAAGCCCGGCGGGTTGGCTGAATTGTCCGCATTTTTACGACCCCACTCGAATCCACCGATAGTCAACGCATGAGCAGAGAGGGAGACGGATCCAGGAGTGAACGAAGCCGCAATACAGATAGTCGACGACCCAAATTCGGGGTGATTTGCCAAAAGCTTCGCTTGCGTGGTAACATCCGTAGGCGATAGGTGATTGAGCTCGAGTGCTTGGGTCTTGATCCATCCCAAAGGCTCCAGATCTTTCAGTAAGAAGTCATCCTTGGGAAGTTGAGCTGGCAGTTCAACGTTGTTGTTGCTGCCGCGTTGCGGTACCCAAGCTACTGCCTTGATCTCCTTGACTTGTTTGTTGTCTGGCGGGGAGACACCATACATGAAAGCGGCGACCTGAGTCCGCAAGTCCGCAGCGGTGATGAAAGCGCGCAGGACATTCTTTGGTAGCACATATGTATACGAAGCCGCGTCGTCTTTTACGTCATCGTTGGACACGTAGATGTGTTGGAGACGGAGTGGCAGATGGGTTGCGGAGATGGCACGGACGCGCCAGTCAGATTTGCTGCTAAATATCTGCTGTTCGTAGCTCGTTGCTGCAAGAGTATCAAGTCATTCAGCGCAACACGCGTAAAGTTACCAAGATTTGCTTACTTGTGACCGTCTGGATGGTGTCACCATGAATGTTGGTTGTTTGTCTGACAATGATGTCAATAGAACATCCAACGACTACTTCGATGGTAACTCACGTTTGAATAGCCGTAACCTGGCCTTGGGTTTCAGTGCCCTTCTCCAATTCCGCCATTTGTTGACGTTGTACAGACGGGGCGACAATCTCTTGTCCGAGAATGATGTCGCGGATTTCGCTGGCTGTCAGTGATGCAATATTGACACTGTTACGCTTGCCGAAGTCCTTTAAACAAAAGGGTGAGACATCGCAGAAAACCAAAAAGGGTAATGGTGTTATTCACAGCCAGAATGAGGTCCTTCATGGCAACCTCAACCTTGATCCATTCGTCATCCGTCAACGTTGGCCATACGAAATGAGGTTCCGTAATCGTGGACTTCTCGGGGTGAAGAATAATCTTCGCCTTTTCATTGTTGACATGGAGTCCACGTAGGAGGAGGATAAGACGAGAGAAAGCAGTGTAACTAGAGATAGATTTCAACCAGTCATCTATATGGAGATGTAAGATCGGTGTCATCAAGAGGAAATCAGACATACCGTAGAGACTGAAGAGCACCATTTGCGGTTGTGTAGCTCGCTAAAAAAGGTTTATATTTAGGTCAAAAGTTGTCGAAAAGACCTAGAACACTTACAAGGATCAAATCACCAAACTTTTCCATCTTCATACATGCTTGGAACGGAAGTTGCAGCTCACTACCCTTAATGACGATGTTCGGGAAGTCCAGCAAATGCACCTCGAGTGGATCTGGGAAACGGGGTTTGGCGCGGTTTGCGGGGATGAAATACGGTACTTACCCAACATTCCCTTGCGAGTGACAATCACCTGCTTGGGCTGTTCCTCGACAGGCAAAGAGCGGACCAAAGCAGCTACTTCTTCAGCTGTCTTCCATTTCGCGAGCTGTCCTAAACGCTTTTGACCGGCCCAGACACTAGTGTGAATGATTTTCAAGAAAAGCTGCCCTGATCGTGGATTGAAGATAAAGATAGCCCCGTCTAAGTGGAAAAATAAGCCATCGTTACGCCGACAATAGGAACCGACTGCTTACTGATGGGTTTGGTGGTCAAGTTACCCTCAAAGGTCTTGTGAATCGTGACGCGGTAGACGTTCGTGTCATCCACGAACCCTGTATCAGACAGAGGTGAGCAGCGTTTGATGCACCAAATCGGATGCGCGTACAGATAATCTGGTTCGAGAACAGTTCCGAGTAGTTCTGACTATTCAAATACGGTTCTGTCGGTTCTGACGAGTATAGCTGAAGACCTTTGCGTATACGTTCGCGCAAGACATGACAGGCAGGATTTGCCTTCATGACCTTGGCCATAGCTTGTTGAATGAGAGGCTTCATGCCAGGGAACCAATTGCCGTACGCCGACCACAAATTGTATGCCAGGTCCATGCCGATCATGACACCAGTAGGAGATGGATAAATGCTCATCGAGTCGGATACCTGGGCAACACGTGAGATCTAAAGCTATGCACGATAAACCGTAACCACTCACGTAGTCCAAGAACTTTGCACGCGTATACCGCTCAATATCATGCGAATCAAAGTCACCCCATCGAAGTTGTACATCAATCCAATACTTGTTACTCGTGGTGCCATCCAATACATCTTTGTTCTGGACCAAGAAATGAGCATTCGTGTAACCTTTCGAGTAGGGAGAACTCACATCGGTCACAAGGGACGGGCGGGTAATGTTCCACTTGTACGCAGAGAACAACAAGATGTCGGCGCACGACGAGTTCATCTTGTAACTCTTACGAGGATGGATTGTCTCCTTCTGGACTGTCTCGATCTGCAAGGGCTCGAGCTCCTGGTCAAATACCTGACACAGGTCCATGACCACGCTCTCATGAACTACGGAATAGCATTAAGGTGAAGCTAGTTCTTAAGGCACAATGCGAACTTACTCTTCTGCCACAAATGAGCACGGAAAATCTGGATTAAGCTGATCTTGAGCGTAGGAATCTTGCCGTGCATGAAGATACCAGTCAAGTCAAGTTGAACCTGGAAACCAACGTAAACGTTCGCGCGGTTAATCGTTGGGCTCCACCATAGAGTGAATCGACGGTTGGGAATTTGGTTCAGACCGGATCGCTGAGCATTCGTGAGCTTCTTGTATCGCATGGACTCCTCGAAGCCAGATGCTTTCTCCCAGAAAAGACCCTCCCAAGTAGGGAAGTAAGTACCCTTGAACAGTGTGTGCTCGAGAATTCCTTCGACACCGCCAAGAGCAGCGATAACGTCGACCCGGTAATTGTTGAGCTGCCATAGCTTTCCGTCATGCCTCTGCGAAGTCCACCAGAAGGGATTGCTGCAAATAGTTAGTCGAGTGCCAGGAGTGGAAGGAGGGCGACGCACTGTTTCAATAGTTGGTATTGCTTCCAGTCAGTACGCACACGCCAACCACGATCATAGGCCAAACTTGAGAAGGACGCTCAGTGTGGAACAAGAACGCGGTTGCGTATGACTTACGTATGCCGATCCTTCTGGAACAATGTGTTGATTCGAGGAATACCTCTGTCCCAACTATCTTCGAGATCCTCTAGAGTCAGTCGGCGGTTCTGTGCGTTTGCCTCCTTTCGTTTCATGGAGTATTCCGACCAAACGCGTGCAGAATCCAAGAACTCGGCTTCCCATGGCTGGAGATAGCGGTACAAATTGGGGATAAGTTGATCTTCCTCGTGAGACATACCAGCACGGAAGTGCGTGACCCCGACATCAGTTTGTTTCGACCAACGAAGATCACTTTGGGGAATCAGAACATGACCCATGGACAACATTCCGAGACCACCGAGTTCCTTGGGGGTATAGAACACAACCGGGGGGAAACGTGACGGCATTTTACTGTTCAGGCCAATTTTAACCCGTGTCTGGATCTTGTTCTCTGCCTTCACCAACGCGTCAAGTAACTCGTTCGTGTGAATAACTGCCTCTCGATAGTAAGTCATGAGACCGATCAAGGCAGTGTTCCACTTGTTCACGATCTTGGAGAAGGTTGTGGAACCGGAACTCATCAATACTTGTCGGATGCGATTGTTGAATTGCTGGACGCCTGCGAGAAACCAACTTCGGTGTCTCAAAGGAAGAATTACAACAACTAAACGCACCATCATCTGACACGCGAAGGAAAGCCTGCGCAGTGCGCTCCTTCGTCTGCTCATTTGTGAGGTTCCAGACTGCATCCTTCAACGAGAATTGTTCTCCACCCATCGTCCTAATCTTCGGCAATATGCGGACCTCAAATCCGCACATGGAGAATAGAAGCTGAGGATTATTTTGAGAGTAGACGCTGACAAACGTGTCTTCCCATTCGATGGTTGTCAAAGACCTAGGCAAACTTTGTTTCACGTTCCAGAAGACAGCTCTGCCGAGGTTGACGTCGTGCTTGATGAGCCTCATTCGGCAGTCACGAGGCCAACAGCGTTTATTGTTGTAGCCAATGACGTTGTTGTTCGTCGGATCTGGGTTGGCACTCAAGTAACGTTGGATGAGATCTCGGGCCTCGTCCGCTGTGAAGCGGAAAAGAATGTGTAGCCTGTCAACGTAGCGGGAATATAGTCGAATCGGATGCCGTGTTTCAGTGGCGGAATCGCGGTACTGCAAGAAGTTGTTTGGCATCTGAGGCGGTCCAGCCATTTCACTGGCCCTTCGAAGTCCAAGGATCAAAAGATCGAGCACGAGGCCATAGTACTGGAAAACAAAGGCGGAGAATTGAAGGCCACGGATGAGACCGTAGGCGTTAGTATGCGCCATATCCTTGTATGTCAAAACTGAATAGAAGACATTAGCTTTACCGTTACAACGTCGGCCTCGAGCTTACCAGTATTGTTCTTCGCGGTTATGTAATCTGCCAAGTTATGATCCAAGATGAGGCGAAGTAGACGGTTAAGAAGCGTCAAGTCGATCTTCTCGTACACTTTGGAGAACACCGTTTCCATCATAACGTTGCACTCGCCCTCACCGGTCTCCCAGATGTCAGTCAAGTTGTTGATACCCTGACACCACTTGTACACGAGGAGCGGGGGTGGCTCTGTGTCAGCGGGCTTAATCCAAGCGGGGAACAATCCTCTCTTATCCGCTTCGAAGAACAGGAATTGATCGAGGTACTACACCGACAATCCGTCAGTGACCTAACGGAAAGTAGACAGATACTTACAGCATCTGTAATCTTCTCTACAGGCTCGATGTCGTAGCACGGAATCAATTTGTCATAGGTGTCGAAGAACTCTATACCTGCTTCTTTGAAGGCACGTTGTGTGAGAAGTAAACGCTTGATGCGCGACAAGCCTAGTATCGTGTGAGATACTCCGTCACCACGATTGGCAAAACACGGCTCACATTCATGAGGATTGTCATATGCTTGTTCAATAAGAGCAAGTTCCTCGCGCTGCGACTGATTGAGTCGCCCTTTGACTGAATAAGCCTCCTTCAGCTTCTCGAGGGCTAAGACCAAAAGTTTGGTATCATGTTTGTACGATAGAGGTCTATGTCCACGACGTGAGACGCAACCCGAAATCAAAAAGATTGACTTACGGGAATGGAATAGGGGAAAACTTGCGACTTTCCAGCCAATGAACAGTCGCCGTGTATATGGCGACAGCCTCTTCGGCACTGATGTAAGGACCATCCTTGAGGTAACCATGCTGTCGTTCCTGTTCAGCCTTGAGGTAGAGACCTATTTTACTATTAGAGTAGCAATAGTAAAAGATAATGCACCACTCACGCGTAAGCCGACCCAAATTCTTCTTCACGACTGCCTTGTCGACCGTGGCACCACGCCGGATGCGTTCGCGATTATAGTGAGCAACGCTGGAAGAAGTCATGCATTATGAACCTCGTCATGATCTGGAACACAACAGACTTACGAGCACCACCAATCGGCCTTGCTTTTGATGTACCGCAGAATAATGTTCTCAATAGCAGTCGGCATGCCTGGAACCTTCCAAGGAATGTTTGCCTTCCAACACCGCCAAGCTTCAGATAAGTGCTGCAGAATCGTCTTGGCCTTGTTCTGCTTGATAGACTCCGGCATCATGTCCAAGATATCATGCATAACAGCCGCACGGAGCTCAAGGTCATAATGCGACTCCACGCGCTGTTTCGTCACGGTCTTCGCGATACCTTTGCTATTACGACCCTCGAACTGACGAGCAAGGAGGTTCCCAAGCCAACGTTCGAGAAGGGGGACAATGCCACGCATGAAAAAGAGCCAGACTCGCCAACCAGGTGCCCAGAAACCGCATCCGGGCCCTTTGCCGACAGGACCTGTATTGAAGCGATAGTAGATCAAGTGCTTCAAGTCCTTCGTCATGCGTACTTGTCTCATTAACTAAAATGACAGATTATAACCAACGAAATATGATACAATCGTACGACTGACCTTGTACTTGTAGCGGTACATGCCGGTGAGGGCACCAATATGAGCAAAGACATATTGCAACGCGTCAGCGAGTTGAAAGGCGTCGACGTTACCGAGGCGGAACTGGACATGCGCATCAACGACGAGCTTGGTAAGCCGCAGGATTTCACGACACAAGTGGAAAGCATTTCCAAAGCGAGACTTCTTGCGCTCCTTGGTTGTGAGGGTCTTAACAGGTTTCAAGTTCATGTTATAGTCGAGGTGAAGATAGTTCAGATTCTATAATGCGAACATTAATGAGGGGTTTCGTCAGACGTTAAAACCCCGGTTACCTTGCGATGAATCAATAAATTGAGCATGTTGTAACCTTGTCTGCAGACTTGCAACCCAGCTTCGACCCAATCAAGCCTTGTCGTTTGGAAGAATTTCGTTGCCTTGAGTTGTCGGAATAGGTTCTTCTTCGTCATGGCCTTCTCCGGGCGAGTCTTGAGTTCATTTAAGACATAGCACTTGAGCAATTTCTGGTACGAGACGCGGACTTTCACAGGTTGATTGGGAGGACAGTGTTCAAGGTACCAATTCTTCACCAATGGAATGTCTTGTGCACGCCTCATCCGGCCAGACCGGCGGTTGTACGGATCAGGGGCCCACCACAAAGCGATAGCATCCGCTGTAAGATCGTTTTCCAGAGGCTTGTCCTCCAGGAAGGGTTGCACTTCTTCGGGAAGCTCAAAGTCGTCCTCGTCAGAACTGTTGGGGCCAAATATTTTGTCCTCGTGGGGGACAAGAGGAGCATTCTTTGGCGTTGCCCCCCGGAGGGAGATGGGATTGATGAGCGGGTCAAAGTAGAATGCGGGCAAGTCTGGGTCATCCGTCCGAATATAGACGTTTTTGGGTACGTGGTATGGGGATAGGTGGACTGACCGAGGCAACGAGTTATACAGATGAGGAAACGCAACTTTGTACTCGGTACGGATTTGATTCCGAATGATTACCTTTCCAATGTCGTTAAACTCGTTCCAATCTTCGTCAAACGCATCCATATCGCGGTAAAGCGGCTCGAATTTAGGACCCCCCGGGATAGCCATGTTGAGTGCCTTGGCTGTGAAGAAGGACTTCTTGTCGAATAAGTAACTCGCGTTGCTATCCGGACGGTCCGATAACAAAGTGCGTCCAAGACGATAAAGGTTCGCCATAACTGGGAGGGTGAGTGACCAATAACGGTATGAGGAACCATTGACGGCGGGGGTGTCGACAAGTGGTTTTGGATCATAAAACCAGTCGATGATTGCAGCATCCTCGTCAGGATCCAGCTCTAACTGAATTGCCTCCAGAGGTTCGACATCCAGAACGTTGTCGCCGTAGTCTAGCGGCGGTTCTTCATCGTCAAAAGGAGGAAAGCGCATACGCTTGAAATGTCTACGGTCACGTTTTTCTCGGCGCATCGCAAGCCACATGGTACTCCACTGTGCATGATAAACGGGTTCGATAACGCGAGGAATTTCGTTTACAAAGGTGATGGCGCCAGTGATGTGATAGAGGACGGGCACTTCGCGGACTTGCTCCCAAGGGTAGGGGATGTTTTCAAGCAGTTTCATGACAGCGTGGGGCACGTACTTGAGGGCACCAAGGTGGACGCGTTTGTCGTTGCGGAACTTCCTGTTACTCATATCGCCGTGGTCCTTTATAATTTTCCGGACGTGCTCGGGAGGCAGGTCCTACACACGTGTTAGCCATAAGGGCGACCACGGACAAAACGGCACACACCTGTTTTCCCATATCAACGTAGCCTCCTTTGCGTTTTTCGCCATAGCGTTTCTTTTGCAACGAAACCCATTTTTGCGATTTTTGCGCAAGCATTTCCGGAGGCATACGGGAGGAGGCTTGTTGGGTGAATCCCGGTGGTAGAGGCATGCCTGGTGGGGGGGGCGGCATGCCCGGTGGGGGGGGGACAAACACAGCGCTCATCGTCGATGTTGAGGGCAACGGAGAAAGAGTCCTTTGGTGACTAAGTCCGTGTTCCCATACTTTCAAGCCCCGACTCTATGAGCAAACTTCCGGTCCCACGCCCTCTAGGCAGAAGGATGCAAGTAGGATGGTACAGAAAGATGAAACCGTCGCTCAATTGTGGGCACGAATCCTCGTTTTCGTGGATTAGTAGAAATCCCGTTCGATAAAGTTATCAGATTTTTTAGGGCTTAGTCCTGAGATATGGTGTTCTGGTAGATCAGTTTTGATACTGCAAGCCGAAATGTCACAATTCTGCGCTGATGACCCTGTAGTACGAATGGGAAACATCAAAATTGTTGAGCGATCCGACCACGAAACGTGCCTGCTTAGCTGTATCCCCTATCAGCTGCTCGACTCTATGTAATCAGAATTTCCAAAAACGCGCGCAGTAGGCGTCGCGCTCCCCATTACTTACCCTCGGTTCATTCCCCCACCTATTGTGTTATCGTTATCGTGCCAACTAAGTACGACGTGACAGGCTGAAGATAAGGGTCTCCTCGATCCGAAAGAACTGGCCAGAAAGAACCGCCAGGGAACCAAGACTCCATGCATGCCATGTTCACGGACGAGGACCACGCTCACGTTCGATAAGAGCCACGCCGTATTGATGCAAGTCACGCAGAGAAGCTGCGTGGAGAAGAGCTTCTCGAGACGCGAGCCGCTCCTGCGCAAGCCAACGACAAGGCGGCCGTGCTAGTAGCAAAGACAGCCACTCTACTTCACCCGGACACCCTCGATTACATGCGGAACGTTGATCTCGACGATCAGATCGACTAGCAACGTCGGCTCGGGTAGAAAAGAAGATTCCGCTCAAATCCCAGCTTAGGACGAGATCGGATCGTACTAGTCCTGCAACTTCTCCGCCTGTCGTGGTTTCAGGCTTTTGGGGTGCCCTCGCGGATCAGCACTTGAAAGAACACCTCGTAATCACTGGCCAGGTAGTGGTATTATGTGGAGATGGCGGCGGCGTGCATTAGCCAAGCTTTCGCAAGATAGTCGCAATCTTGCGTGATTCAGGCTAGTGGCGTGGCCGAATAAGTTCTAGTCAGCTTCCGGTCTCTCTTCCATCTACTGAGGACACTCAGCTGTTCCGAGTCTGACCTATATTCGTTGCCGCATGGCCGTTATGATTCCCACCCTCAATGTCTGCTGTTCGCAAATGGAACGACGTGACAACGCCGCCGTTAGGCCACACGAACGACAGCCCGCTTCAAGCCTGTCACATCTCGGATGTCTTTGTCATGTGTACCCCAATCTCTTTATTCCACACGATTGTGCGCCCAATTGAGCGATCCCTTGGTCGCCTTTTGGGAAAATGAGATCCCCTGGCGTGCGTGTGGGATGTTATTTATGCTTTTTTTCCACATATCGGTCTAACTTGCACTTCTTCACTTCGAATCTTAGCCACCACTTGTGGGGTACGCGCTTACTTCAGCATGGATCCTTGATAAAGGGCAGCGCCATCCATCAGTTGTCACTCGATTCCTAGCGAGAACCACCCTCACCTCTTGACTATGGGTGATGCAAGCGCCTCCGTTCGCATTCTTGATATCCGGGACTGCCAAAACGGCGCCCAGCACGACGTCCCCGACGTAATTGCTAGGGGTCTTAAAGCGCCGTTTAACGCCAAGTCATTACCCACCCTACTCCTATACAACGAGCGCGGTCTCAGACTGTACGATAAAATCACCACAGATGCGCCAGAGTACTACTTGTTTGGCGCGGAGGAAGAAATACTTCACAAGCACGCTGCCGAAATCATGCGAACCATGCAAAGTCGTTCGCTGGCAAGCAGTGGAGGCATGCCAGCCCAGGTCTTACTGGAGCTCGGCGCGGGGTGAGTTACGCCATGATTCTGTTATCTGGACCATTCTCCACATTTGGAACAACGTTTCGTTCAAGTGACACACATGTGCCCAACCCGTGATCTCATTGGGAGCCAGCCTTCTCTTTCAACAATTTGGGCGCTGATACGTAACCCAGTTCCCTGAGAAAGACCGCTCATATACTGCTTGCACTCGCCGGTTTGGTGTCAGGAACTCCCACCATCCCTTCTGTGACATACTTTGCCCTCGATCTCGAAGAACATGAGATCCAGCGGACGCTGACTCAGTTACTCAATTCCGACGTAGGTTCCGCTATACGAGGGAAGATCGAGGCAAAGGGAATGCTTGGCACCTATGACAATGGCATCGCATTTGTACTCCAAGGGGGCTTACAGGACACAGTTAATAACGGGGTCTGTGCTTACAGTGGCAGTCCGTCGCTTGAACGCTATACACTTCAGAGTCTCCGCCGAGACCCTCCCCCTCTATCATATGCGTCCACTGGACAAATTACACAAGATACCGACATAACGAAGCCAACCACTTCAGGACAACCGCAGCTTCACATCCTCTTCTTAGGCTCCTCTATCGGCAATTTTTTACGAGGGGAGGATGCTCAATTTCTTCGCTCGTTGCCATTACGCGCTGGTTACGGAGACACTCTCCTGCTGGGTCTCGATCACGACAACGACCGCGAGGAAATCGAGATTGCCTACAATGATCCCAAAGGTCTTACCAGAAGCTTCATTATGAATGGCCTCAAGGCAGCCGGGAGCGCTCTCGGTGACTCAGAAGTTTTTGACCTCAGCAATTGGGAATATACCAACTCTTATGATGAAGGTAGTCGTGAGTGTATTCGAAGTACGACGAGTCATGGCTTCCTTATTCCCGTCACTTTAGGTGCCCACGAGGCATTCTACAAGTGCCTACACCCTCACCATATCACCATTCCAGGCACCAAGGAAGAGGTATATTTCTCGAAGGATGAGCTTATCAAGATCGAGATGTCTCTCAAGGTAGAAACTTGTCTATCGCCATATTCTAGATAGTCACCATTTCTTCCTTAGTATTCGGAGAGAGACGCCTATATGTTGTTCACTGATGCCGGCTTGCGACCGGTCCAGCGTTGGATGGATGGGACGTCGCGCTACTCCCTGTGGTTGCTGGAGCGTCCACCGTTCGCGTTTTCCTTAGTGTCGTCACCTGCCGCATCTACTGAGGAAATCATCGGCAAAAAGTTTGGTGTTCCAAGCATGCAAGATTGGCAAGACATGTGGAACGCATGGGACTATGTTACGCTTCGGATGATTCCATCGTCGATGCTTTTTGAGAAGCCTATTGACCTCCGTCACATCTGCTTGTTTTACCTTGGCCACATTCCCACATTCTTGGATATTCATCTCTCCCGTCTGCTTCAAGAACCTCACACTCAGCCCGAGGAGTTCAAGGTCAGTTTTGTATCGCTGCCTCCGAAGTGACTTGTAATCATCCTTGCAACGTAGTATATTTTTGAAGTAAGTTGTTATACTTAGTGCTGTACACGATTAAATATCCATGGATAGAGAGGTATGGACCCCAATGTGGACGACCCAACCCAATGCCATGTTCGTATCCCTCCTATCCTTCTATTCTAGAAGTTAACGGAGTCTTGTCAGGCGCACTCTGAAGTCCCCCGAAACGACGAGGATTGGCCATCGCTCAGTACCATCCTCTCCTTCAGGGAACGTGTACGAGAGCGACTCACGAAGCTGTACGCGAATATATCCAACGGCACTACCCAATTGACGAGGAATGTTGCGCGAGTGCTCTTTATGACATACGAACACGAAGGATTTCACGTTGAGGTTTTTTTTGTTTTCATTCATCTCTAGATGTTGTTTTGACCCGATGACAGACTTTATTGTACATGCTTCTCCAGCGAGCTGGGAGTGGAACAATCCCTCCTCCGGACTTCAGCATTCCCTCGTGGGAGTCGCTACTCGCATCCTGGAATGCTGCGCCTAAGCCTTCTTCTCCTACCATCGTCATCGAAGCCACTACCGTTACTCTCGGCATTGACGACATTGAAGCCGACGATACTGCTAAAAAGCTAGACGTGGAAGGGCATGTCTTTGGCTGGGATAACGAGAGTCCATCCCACCGGGTTTCTGTCGATGCCTTCAGGATCTCTTGGAGGCCCGTTACCAATGGTGAATTCTTCAAGTTCTACACGGGCACCGGGAAGGACAAAGTCATATTCCCTGCTAGCTGGGTGGAACACGAAGACGGAGAGATCGGAGTCCGGACGCTATATGGTCCCGTGTCAATGACTATTGCTTGGGACTGGCCTATTCTCACTTCCTACGACAACCTGTCGGTGTATGCGAGCGTCAAGGGTGGACGACTCCCTACTGAGCCAGAACTTCGCGTGTTCATGGATAAGTTCGCATGCGGCTACGAGGGCGGTGCGAATATCGGATTTAGGAACTGGCATCCCGTCCCGTAAGTGACCCCGTATTCGCTCGAGTGGCTGGAACTATCTACTAATAGGGAAGTGGCTCAGCGCTACGACCGGGGTAGAGAGCCTCGATCGCCAGGGACACAACGGCGGTGTATGGGAATGGACCTCGACCGTATTTGATACGTTTGAGGGCTTTGTTCCATCTCAGCTGTACCCAGGGTGAGCAAAATTTATTCTGTGTATATTCCGTTAGTAACCATCACATTTAGATACTCTGCGGACTTTTTTGATGGTCATCACCGAGTCGTCGTACGTCGTCCTGAACCTTCTTCCATTGTCCATTTGTTCAACATATCTTCGTAGCTGGGGGGATCTTATGCCACGATCCCTCGGATCGCTGAGAGGCGCAGCGTGCGCAACTGGTACCAACACAACTACCCCTACGCTTGGGTTGGTGCCAGAGTCGCCTACGATCACGATGTGTAAGGGGGGTACTTTGTATCAGGAATAGCTGCCGATTATGTAAGATGTATTTGTATCCAGAATGGCTTCGATGCTTGTTACTATATCAACCTGGCTGATAGTGCATTCCCCGCTGTGTCGCACACATAGCGCGCCGTCTCGGATCTCAGATGTGGCCGGGTATCCAATACTACTGCCCTTGTATGTCTGGATCAAACTTCCAGACCCCGCCACCACCGACCTTAGCTTCATCCTCCGCAAGCTTTCACCCACTACACAACCTTTATTTTTGCGAGGAATGTGATGCCATCCGATGTAATCGATGCGTCTCTGTTGAAGTCAGTGGGTATTACTGCCCAAACTGCTTATTCGAGGTCCCTAGTGCCAGTGTAAGAGCTGAAAAGAACCGGTGAATTGCCTTTTATCGGTGTGAATGTCTAATTTATTGTTCATAGATGTGCACGCAATTGCTTCTCTTGCCCCATATGTCGCTCCACTCTCTCTGTAGTAGCGTCCGACCCCCCAGATGACGGCGATGGTCGACCTTCAGCTTCGCTCAGTAACGTCGGAGAAGCTCCGTACTTCTTGTATTGCGGTCACTGTCGTTGGGACTCGGCCGAAGTCAATATCGCGTTTGAGAAACCGACTGGGCTAGCAGGTCAGCGGTACCAGGACCTGCCATGCCCTTGTCTTGCTGACGCTGGCGTGTTTAGCGCAGTTACAAAAGTTTGAAGACTCCGCCCCAGAATCACTGGAATTTGAACGTTTGAAAGAGCACTTCGAGCCTTTTTTGCGTACATCAACTCTTTCATCTTCGTCGCATTTGCCAGCAGTGTCATCCCATCACCTACACACATCCTCTGCTACAGCCGCTGCCTCTGCCGCGCTCGCGCGCGATATTCCCGGGGTTGGCAAGTACAACCCACTTGGCCGCAGTCGTGCCGGTCGGGATAGAACAGCAAACAAGGACGAGATGCCCGAGTACAAGAGCAGGGTGGAAACTGCTGTCTTCAGTCAGCTCGGTGGCGGTGGAGACGACGCGGATGTCGAACTTCTCAGACACATGGAAAATGTCGAAGAGGTAGCCAAGCTTGAACAACGGTGGGGAAACAGCTGGACGACGCCACTGCGCTCGAGGTAATATCAGTGGTTTGAGGCAAAGTTGCTACTCATTCTTGTTCAAGTGACCTACGACCGCATCGGATACCCCTGCACTCGAAAGTCTCGAAACGATGTCCGGCGTGCAGACATATATTGATCAAGCCGGAACAAAAGGCACAGTCCGTGCGTTACAAGATTAAACTTGTGGTGGCCAACTACTTGCCCGCTATTACCGTTGGTTTTCCTCAAACAGGGGCAGCCAAGCGAGTGGCGGGCAAGGTTCCAAGTTCCGGTATAGATGCTAAGAGTGGCATTATGCACGCAGGAACAAGTAGCCCCTTTCAGCTCGCGCTGACCAACCCATTATACGATCCGATCCAAGTGCGGTTAGCTCCCCAAAGAGTTGCCGACGGGCGCTCATACCAGGTGTCGCTGCCAACCACGCCGTTCTCTGTCGCAGCCTTTGCAGAGGCATGGGAATACGACGACGACGAAGACATGTTTGGAGTGGAGGACGATGAACTTGGAATTGGAATCGGAGATACTGGAAGAGGAATCAGAGACAAGGTGCCGCGCAGTCGCCTCAAAAGTGTAGGCGTACTGGAAAGGAGGGCGAACGTAACCATCGTGGGAGGCGAGGTCAATATTAAGCCGGGTTTCAAGGGCAACGTCAAGGTCCGTATCGTCCGTATCCCCCGCTGTGCATATTCACGCATTGATCGAGCATGTAGTTCAACATGATGGTCTCGTATACATACCGATCCGACGACCCTTTGCCATCCGAGGATGGCGCAGGCACGCCATCTAGAGCAGCAAAGGCTCCTGAAGTCAAGACGTTTTCCTTTTACACTGTTGTCGACCTTGGACCCAGTGTGGTTTCGAAGGACGATAAACCAGACGCGGATGTATAGGCTTCAATTTCTGCCTTTGTAATTATCGCGCACCGGTCATACATTTGGATCCCTTGACATTGTACTCAGGCACGGGGCATTGTCACGGGCTGTTTTCACTACGGTGTGCTTAAGTCATTCTGACTTAGATGGGAATTGCAGCAGTGAGTCACAGTATCGGACCCCGAATATAGGTGGTAATGCCTGTTTTTTTTGGCCCGTTTTGTGTGTGCTCAGTCATGCCTGGACGTTAAGCGGAAGATGGTCATACCCGGTACTGCCATATTCGGACTGCCCGGATTGTCCATCTACCGCATATATTCAGGGTCCTGTGACAGTCGAATCATTCACTGGATGACTCTTGCTGTGACAGATCTGACTCGACTGACAGGGTTGACGCGGACGGTCGAGCAGTGTTGGCAATGTCACACGCCGTGGTGTTTATATAGAGAGCATGGCACTTACGCGTGCTACTCCATCTAATTAGTATTCATCACGCCGATTCGTGCAACATGGGAGATGACATTGTGCCCCCATACACACCCTCTTCTCCATCACCACACTATTCTAGTGAGCTATTACCAGGAGAGCAAACTGTTGAATTCACTCGTCGCAGTGCCTCATCGCGACCTCTCACCGGCGTGTATCGTAGAATAACAGACCACCTTAGCATTGTTCTTAGAAACCAGCATCCCGGCAGTGTATGCCCTACATACGGTCGGGGCGGGTTCATCCAAGGGGATCTGATACTTGACAGTAACGCGGGTAGTTTGACGTCCGTGACATTGAAGGTGAGAGTCGATCGATCTGTATATTTGTCCGGTTTCTTACGACTTCTCAGCTCGAGGGCCACTTTCTTCTTCATGCTTCTGGGGTCCCTGTTTCAACTACCTTTCTTTCTGAAACTTACGTATTGTGGAGTGCATCTCATGCACAACGCTGTCCCCGGACCATCTCGTTTGGGGTCATTTTCCCGCTCACTTTCGATGATGGTGGTCAGGCGCGGTTCTTGCCGCCAACCTTCGAGAGTAGTAAACCTCACGCGGCCTGCTCGTACTCGCTGACAATTGAACTGTCACGTCCACGACAGTTCCTATCCTTTTTGAAGGGCAATGCAGCGTAAGTACTATGCTTATGCAAGCTAAGGCTCTGTTTATTGTCCTCCTCCAGTGTCAAGGTGCCCCTCATGTACCACCCGCGAAGTCGACCGCCTCTGCCCATGCTTCCTAGTCATTTACCATTTATGTCTACCGTGAAATCCTCCCCTGAAGAATGGCGTGAAGTTACGTGCACCGTACCAATGACGCAGGGTTCGGGGTTGGCACCTGCCGAATGTCTCGTGAGTTATGCTACTGTGCAATAAACCACACTCAAATGCGTACAACGCCTCTAGTTCTTTATTCCCTCCGTACAGACCTTTGCTCCCTTAGACATAATCCCGTTCCATCTGCAGATTCGCGGTAGTCCCGCGTCCCTTATCCCATTCCTTGAGCGAGACCAGGGTGCTATTGGGCAACACGATGGAGGGGTAGTCATCAGGGTATATCTACTCCGGCAATCCAACGTCAGACTACACGGACAATCAGCCACGGCGTGTCGCAACTTCGGCGAGGGAAAATTTGAACCTTCACAACCGCATCCTCTTGGGGAAGGCATGGAGTCTCTCGATTGGGACGGGGTAGTTAGATGTAGCGAAGATTCCATCGTCCCCAGTTTCTCCACTAGCCAATTTTCCGTCAAGGCATGACCATCCTTTCGAGTTCTAATGCATATTTTTACCTTTTCTCAATGCAGGACTCTATCGTTCTGTCGATCACTCCTCGGCAGCCACTCAAGTCTCCGCTACTAGGTGTAACACATTCCTGTCTAATATGGCTTGCGACAGATCCTTGGTCAAACGATGCCGTGACTTAGTACGTGGGCAGAGGATGGTCGATCTCGTGGCATATTGTGACCATGCTTCCCCTATCGATCCAAACTACTGTGAGTTCGGTGAACTCCGCGCCTACCTTCCGATACTGACTCGTTTAGTTTATTAATATGAACGAGGCATCCAGCTCATACCTGCATTCACCATTACAACGCCCCGTATCCGTTGATGGACTCCTCAATGAGGCTCTCACCGAACTGATAGCTCCAATTGCTTGCTTGTTTTGACCTTGGAAGTACCATGGCTCCCAGTCCCGCAGTTTGAGACTCTCCTCGGATGTCTAGCTCCGTGTGTCGCTTCTCTCTGCACCTCATACGAAGGAAGGGGTACGATGCAATGCAAATGGCTTGCCCCTGACTTTACACACCCATGACCACAGCAAAGGGAAGTAGGACACTTTTCTGGATCGCCGAGAGACGGGATCTGTGACACGGAAATATTCGACATACGAAGGGCCTTAAAAACATAATGTCGTTACCCTAGCGCACGCATCTGATCTGTATTCCCTGGATACTACAGAGAACACAATTACCAATGCAAGGGGCGAAGCAGATAGACTGCGCAGGATGTCAAGGCCTAGTGCCAGCGGAACAGCTTACTACAGTTCCAAAAATGAAAATGCAGAACGGCGCTGTGTACATATGTACATTTCACCTACGTGATGTGGAGGTAACATGGGAAATTATTCCTCCATATTCATTTCCTCTGACCCTCCACATAGTACTATTGGGTCCATTGATTTGCTTCGTCCGCCATCAACGATAAACCTGATGAGTCGCCGAGCTTGATCATCATCTTGGCTTGACTCACAAATGCCTGTTACATATAATAGGCGACGTTGTTGTTGTCCTAGTTCGGCCACGCGAACACAATAACAACCTCTGGGATTTTAAGAATTACTTGTTCTTAGGAGGATAAATTTCAAGCAGGTGAGTTGGAGCGTGTTCGGAAGGCTGCGGCCGACTCAAGTGCCCTTGCCGGTCGCAACAAGCTCGACGTTTCAAAAGCTACCCTTCAAACAGGGGAGTGAATGGTGAGTTGGCAAATACGCCACCGGCTGAGCAGACTGACTGCCTGTGTCAGACCTACATTTGCGCCAGGATCTCGACGAAACCGTTTAAACCCGGTGGTTCTGGGCAGCCGGATTCTTGATCCTGCTCTCGACTGTGCTTGAGGTTTGCCACCCACTGTCACAAGCAACTTAAGATCCCCGGCCCATCTCCGTCCGATTGCTAGTACGCCTGACGCTTCAATCGTTTAGCCTCCCTCTCAGTCATTAAAGAAAAGTTTAGTGGCGGCATCCTCGGATTCGCGTCAAGTGATCTGCGCGACATTCGCTTTCAGCGTGGGTTGTTCGTTGGAAAGGATTAAATTCCGACCTGTACTGAATGAACCAAAGCATCCGGTCTATGTTTTATCTCAGCAGTGTTTTTTTTTTCATCGAAGTAAAACCCAGAGTACTTTCGCTTGCCATATACTCGGTCAAACCACATACTGGCGGTTGGCTTGAAGGTGTAGGTCCGCGCCAAAAATTTAAGGAACTTCGTAAGTACGGAGCAAAGCCCTATCTTTACGTCGGCTCGCGCGGCCCGCATCAAGCAAGGTTTTCAAACTCCGGTCTAGTCTGATGGGCTAGTAACGATGTATCGGTCTGGTCTTCAAGCTTCAAGTTCCCTTATCTCCATGGGGTTGGTCGCAAATGTGTTTTGAGGAATATTGGCGGAGCGTCTAAATAAGTCAAACGGAGCCTCGTGATCACGCCAGTGTCACTCTGCTTGCAACCGCACTGCCACGTTAGCGCTCTTCAAGTTGACCATCCATCATGATACGGGACCATTGATACTAAACAGCCATTGACTACGGTTCCACTATGATACGAATCAAAATCTCAGTGTTTATCTGGGCGAGGCTCGGTTCCGTGCATGGTGTTACTTGGTAGATGGTACGCAATACACAGCACATACACCGCTTCTTTACATTATCCTAGTGCCATCAACGTTGCTGCGTACGTTTCGGGCAGTGACATCCATGCATCGCCTGGTTCCTGACCGCATCACACGGCAACGCGTGTTCGCAGGAATAGCCGAATCATCAAGATGCCGCCTACCTGCTCGGAGTGTTGCCTGAGGCTGTTCCTCATATATACTCCAAGCCCGGCCACGAGACATCTCCCGCTCAAGTCTGATCGCTGCGGCCTCTTTCCTTGCACTGTTCTACTATGGAAATACTTGCAGATATAGAACTTCCAGACTATTCACCCTCTATTCCACCTGATTATTCTTCGACGCCGTTACCCGGAGAGCAATGCATCCAAAGGACACCAAAACAGACAGCTCACTACCGCGAAAACTGTGCTTTCACATACAAAGAGCATGGCTTGTCTCTTACATTGCGAGGTTGTCGGGAAGAGGATGGCATCCCTACTTTTGGGCTGTGTAGTACTGTGTATGGTGAGTTCGCACCAGCCGATAGGAAAAAAATCGTATCTGTAGTAGTCAAGGTTCGTGTCGCGTCCTCTCTCCTGCTTTCCGCCATTTTTGATCTTGGACGCAGTTAGAGACACAAATTCGGGTGAAAGCGAGATCGGGAATATTATTGCATACTCTTTTCTCCAAGGAGCGCCTACTGTGGCGGAGAAACGATTCGACCGGTGACGAATGCCCCAGCTTGCTCCCTGTCTCGATATCCTTCCCCTCCGCGTATCGGGACAAAGGTGATGGTCGCCAACGTCGTCTTCCACCTTCCCTGTCTATCAGGCATCCATGTCGAGTGGCTATTGTCCATTCGTTAAATGTCGTAGTTCGGAAAGTCGCGCGTTCAATTTTTCCCCGGACCAAGTCAGTGAAACGCATGTGTAATCCTGAGTTCCGAGCTCATCTGAAATTATGCAGGGAAGTGTGCTTGTCTGCGCATTTACGCTATAGCCCCCGGGTCCGTCCACCCAGGCCGCCTCCCCCCTCTTTCTCTTCCCTGAAAATCTGCCCGGACGAATGGCAAGAAGAGATTTGGGGAATGAGCAAAGCACCCTCGAGTGAAGACAAAGAGCCACTTATCGCCCAATGCCATGTGAGTCATATAGTGCAGAGTCCTTTCACGGGTAGTTAACCTCTTCCCGCAAGATCTTCGTGCCCTCAGTTGGAGTGTTCTCGTCGTCTGAGGCTGTACCATTTCACATATCATTCTGCTCTTCGGCAACCTTTCTGGGTAGCATCGCCACACATCTGACGCAAAGCGATATTTGCCTGCAGAAACCGATTCATGTATTTCTTCTCCGCCGGACGACTGTGTCGGTTGGGGATTCGAAAGACGTTCAGGATGAAGTTCTTGGTATAGGCAGGGGTTTTCCCAATCCTATAACAGCTGTTGAGCCTATGTTACACAACACGGCGACTTTGAGTTGGGACGGTGAAATCCATTGCGAACGGCCGATCAAATACTCTTGCTTTACTAGCTCTGTGGTCGAAGTCAAGGTGAGTCTTGCCTATGTATTCCTAAACCTTGGCCATTCGAACACCTTGCGTATCAGGACTTCTTGGTGGCTTCATTGCTCGTCCCCCCTGGCCCACTGAAATCCATTCCGCCACAACTTTATCAAGCGTTTCCTATTCGTCTAGTCACACACCCTTGGATCGACAGATCCTGAGTATACCGCTACACCGTCTATTTATGCAGTTAAATTAAGCTATACGAGGATTGGCTTGGAGTACCAAGTGTATCCTTAATGATATTTAGAACATCGAGCTAAAGGCTCAATTGTGTATATCGTGCCAAGATCTCAGTAATTGATGGGTTGCGGTGTTTTGTTCACAGAACTATCGTGGAACTTGGAAAGGTTCCTCTGAATTCCATTCATGGGTCCAATAAGTCTGAAGACGGGCTGTCCGAGACTCCGACGAGGTGGCCGGGATTGAAGACTTATGCCGAGAACTATGCGGCCCGAGGTATATCAATTTCAGACCGTCCGGCTCTGGCGGCGGCCGCGCCAAATGATGGCAACGACTGGGGCTGTCTGTTATAAACCATCACGAAGTGCCAGTGGTCATCACAAGCTTCAATGGCCATCTCAGCGGAGGTCTACGCCCTCATCCACTCACACAAGACGCTGACTACTGCATTTGCCACTGCCACGACCGGACCAGATCAGGATGTGTCCCCGGGTCTTCTAGCCAAGACTCTTTATGACGAACGTCCCGAACACCACACCCTTTCTGGTAGTAGCTATCTAGAGGCGTTCAAGGGACTTTTCCAGCACACAGGAAAGAAGGATGTATACGAGCGTCACGGTGTTCAAGCGGCGATAGATCCGACTCAAGAGGACCTCGACCTGGCCGCTCAGTGCGGTAATTTCGGTTCGCGGCCCAGTGATCTGTTTCTAAAGGTCAGTGCGATATCGCATTGTTTGTCATGGCAGCTCTACATGTGGTAGCATTTAGATATATGTGGACGTTCTGGCTACTCTTGACAGCGATCCCTGGGCCGGTGTCGTGTCCCCGCCTCTTTTGGGCTCCAGAGGGGTCGTGAACTTATCTATAATATCCTTGTAAGATTCTCCGAGGCGATGTGCAACGCGA
Organism: Boletus patriciae; assembly: GCA_038093075.1. Lineage (NCBI taxonomy): Eukaryota > Fungi > Basidiomycota > Agaricomycetes > Boletales > Boletaceae > Boletus > Boletus patriciae. Next base: position 29,665 of record JBBPRK010000113.1, read on the forward strand.
AGGCTAAGGTGTTTTCAGGATCCCAGACATCATGCAACATTATTACGATTGTATCGTCAACGCAGAGCACGAAGTCTTTCTCGCTACAAACTATTGGGAGGCGTCCAAGGCGTCCAAATTCGTCTGCGACGCCTTCAAAGAGCTATCGAGGCGGGCCGAGAAACGGGGAAAGAAAGTCGTTGTGAAGATGATTTACGACCGCGCGAATTTGAAGATGCTTGCAGAGAGCCACGTTCTTGTTGAAGAGGAGGAATGGTTGAGCGATGAAGTCAAACTGCCCAGGAGGAGCGAGATGCCGTGGCTTGATTTCGAGCTCGTGAATTTTCACCAGTGAGTTACATCTGGGGTTTTGACCGAATAACTCAACACATTCGTCCAAGACCTTTACTAGGGACCTTTCACTGCAAGTTCATGATTGTCGACCGGAAGGTAGTATTGGTGAATTCGAATAATATTCAGGATCGTGCGAACATGGAGATGATGGTGCACCTCGAAGGACCCATCGCGGATAGTTTTTACGACATGGCCCTAATTAGCTGGTTTAGGCCGATGCATCCGATGCTGCCTCTGTTGAACCAGCCATTTGAAAAGCCCGAGGGTGGCTACAAGTTTGGAATGGACAGCGAATATGCGTCGGTACATCTCCTCGATGGAAAGAAAGGCGCAGAACTTTACCACAAGTTGACAAATGAAGAATTCCACCGTAATGCAGCATCAGCTGACAAAATCTTTATCTCGGGGAGATATCAGACAATCACTGAACATCTAAGTTAGTCCATTTCTACATTTGCACGATTTCGGGGATTGATATCCTTGATCTAGACGCAGATAATCAACCCGACACGCATGGGACCATCGAATACGAATTGCCTGGATCACCTGATGATGAATATCTACCTCACATCTTCCACACACCACACGAGGAATGTCCCATGGTTCTCTTAAATCGTGCGCCGTACGGAAATCTGGGAAATCCGGATAGCGCAATACGCAACGCTCAGGGCGCTGCCTGGCTTGCGGGACTGAAGTACGCGAAGAAGAATGTATTCATACAGTCACCAACCTTTAACGCGATACCCGTGGTTGAAGGTGTATTGAATGCTGTACGTCGTGGGATTGAGTGCACGCTATACATAGATGTTGGCTACAATGACGGGGGAGAAGTATTACCAGGACAAGGGGGGATCAACGAGGAAGTCTCGAAACGGATGTTTGCACAACTGAACGAGGAGGAGAAGGAGAGACTCAAGTTCTATTGGTATACTGGTGAGTTTCATCGCCGTCAGATGATCACTCCAGACTGCAATAGTTTCCCCACAGGAAAAGACCAGATTAAGCCGATCAATGCGTCTGCACAGAAACGAAATTGCCACGTACGTATTCCTTTGATATTATGCTGTGTTACTTATCTTGTACTTGCGGTCAAGGTCAAATTGATGATCATCGACGATGTTGTGGGTATCGCCGGGAATGGAAACCAGGGTGAGCATCGCTGGATCTGTTGAACATTAATGTCTCACTGATCAACACCCGCCAGATACACAATCTTGGTACCACAGCCAGGAAGTGAACGTAATGATCGATAATCCAGCCATCTGTAAAGACTGGCGAGATACCATCAGGAGAGTACAGAACACGTACCTTCATGAGTTGCGGAAGGACGGGGTATACCTCGACCGAGATGGAAATCCGCTAACGGATTCGACGGGAGTCGGGAGTGGGCTGAAGGGTATTATTAAAGGTGTACAAGGATCCATTGCTCGGGCGCGTGGCAAGGGTGGATTTTAGCCGGTGGGCCATACTGCACATCCGCAATAGGGAATATGGGGGGCGCCTTATTAGTCATAGATGTAGCATCCATATGGTCTAGATATTCCTGAACGGCACTCTGAGCCTCGTCCATTCTGCTTGAGAAATCCCGCGGCAGTCGTTCTAAACACTTTTCCCGCAAGCACGGAGAAACGCGACACCAGCTTCACGAAGCAACCCAAGCAGCGCAGCGACCGAGAATGAGACAGCCTGTCTCGTCCAACTTGAAAGTGACCCATACGGCAATGCGCCATGCGGAGTGGGAAGCCAGTTTTAAGTACAGCTTGACGAGCCATATGGTGGATGAATACTGCCAATCACACGTTCACTGCTCGTCTCCGGGGCCAAGTCCTTTGCAGCTTGCCAGAGTACTCCCATGCCCGATGCAAGTCTTCCCGAATACACTGCCCCTCCATCGCAACTCCTTTCGCCGATGTACACTGCTATACCGCGAGCACATGAATACCGGCTGGCGCTCAACCCTCGATTGCGGGCCAACAGATCACGTTCGTTCGTCAAACAGACGAAAAGTGGTAACGTGAGTCTCAGATTGGTTGACCAAGATGATCGGGTAGCGCTTCCCGTTTATGGTCTCGGTGCCTCCGTCCAAGGCATCGTAGAAATAAACAAGATCGAAGGTATCACCAGTGTTGAAGTACAGGTGAGCCATTCGTTCCCTGGATAGGGGCGGGATGTTGACGAGTGCACCTTCAGGTCGAGGGTATCCTCAAGCTGGAAGAAGTAGCGGGAACCGGAACCTCTAACCACAGGCTATTCTCAAACAAGAGCATGCTCTGGATTAAGGATAGGATTCAAGACGCACCATGTGCCAATTTGCTCCGGTTCAGCTTCCCTATTCCCACGACGTATTCCGATGGAGACCACACATATGTACGTGGCCAAGTAGGTTTCAGAACGACACCCTCTTTCACATGTCACGCTAGTTTCTGCCGCCAAGCTTTGAAGCTCATCTTTCAGGGCTCCCGGGATTCCGGGCACATGTCAGCTACAGTGTGAGCGTGGTCGTGGTCAAGCCTACTGATGTTTCCAATATGGTCAAATCCACATTTTTCCGTAAAGATGATTGGTATGTTGGTACGCGTATGTGTCCATTGTCAAATCATTCGTCCTTCCACACAGGACTGTCTCTACGCCATTCTTGTATCTCCCTCGTACTCGCCCATCTGTGCCAATACCTGTTCCTCTCGTGGCGACCGCATCGAGCGGTGGCTTTGCGGAGACGCCGCAATGGAAGCTGCTTTCCTCGATTACTGTGGCCAATCGAAGAGGGATACGGGATCTGGTAGCCAAGGTTCGTTTATCAGTGGATCTCTTTCACCCAGTCGTAACATTGTCACGTTAGTTGTACATCCCTACAACACGAATATTTTGCATTCGCCAGCCTATCCCGTTCCATCTATCGTTCCATTCCAACACAGATTCCTTACGTGCCTTTTTGCCACTCGCTCCTGTGGCTGGTCTTATCGCTCCGAAGAGGCAGGCCACACGGATTCAACTCATGCGACAGATAACGGTGGATGTTCGGTGAGCTGTGGTCAATGGAATGATAGAATCCCGTCATCTTGACCACGATTCTAGCAATGCTATTGTTTCTGGCACCAAAGCAGATATATGGCGAGTAGATTGTATTGGTGAAGGTGTATTCCGAAATGCTGTACGTATTGAAACCAGTGACTGTTTTGGTACATCCTAATGTTACGTAAAGGGAATCCGGACTGACTGGGCAGCGTTCTCTGGCGACATTTTCATCAGCGATGAGGTCACAGTCGGGGGCTTCAGAGCTAGTGGGTTCTCTGTACGGGTATGCTCATCCAGCTTGTATGCAATCGCCGTATATTAAAACCAAACCACAGGACTATCTGGTGCTAACTATGACGCCTCCTGACCTTTCCAAATCACCCTTCAAGGAGCTCAGAACGGTTGTACCCATCCGACTAGCTACTGATAGTTGGAACAACGACGGTACGGGTTTTGGAGCATATGGTCCGCCATCCACATCTTCGTCTGAGGAACTCGCTGCAGCGCCTGAGCTTCCGTATACCTGATAGGAAACCCTTACGCCTACATTCCCGACGAATGGATTCTCAGTTTTCCCTACGCATTGTAGCGAGAGGCCCGGACATTGGACTCATCCTTTTCTTACTTGCATACAGTAATGTATCAAAAGACTCTTTCCATTATATCACCAGGTTTTGCCAGAACGATGCTATACTTGACGTCATCTCGCATGGGGCACCTTGCCAGCACCACCATCCATAGGTGATGTCATATCACGTGAGGTGCAGTATATCTTTCCTCCGTCAGTGTGGAGCTCGACCTTGAGGAAACCATCATGGCGAGCGAAACAAAGCCTTCACAAACCATCGTACCGCCTGCTGAGACAGAACAGCAGCGGACCCAAGCATTGCCGTCTTCTGCTGTGGGCCCGCCTACTGGAATTGGCACTTCTCTCCAACCGGGTATGTCACACGCGAAATTGACACATTCTGCTCTTCAATAGCTGGGTTCCATCCAGCTTCCACGCCCCCAGTCGATAGAAAGGAAATACCTGCGGAACAGATCAAGAAGCCGTCCGAGGTCAACCGAGATGACCCAAACATCAACGTTGTGGAACTGCCGCCACACAGCCCGACGTTCAAGGAGCAAGCATATGGTCAGTGTTCTTCGTGTCGGATCTATTTCAAGCTCTTTAATAGCAATATTGGACTGGCGAATCGTTAGGTTATGCCAAGGTAGGGCTACTCTCGTTACATATGCCCTCGGGGTTTACTGATTCAGACGCCCTTCTTTGCGTATGAAGGTCATCCGTGGCACAGTAAGTTGCGCTGTTGCTGTGTTGTTGAGGATGGGTCTGATGGTCGACGCCACTAGGTGCTTGGTCGGCCCGAAGTCAAGGAACAGGGCGCACAGGTGCTTCGCGGGGAACAGGGCATCCCCCCGCGTCGAGGCTCGCAATCCAGCAAATAGGCTCTGTTATCCTAATTCTTCACTGTAGCATATTTTGTCTTCCGAGTATGTTGGACGTGTAGCCTTTAAATTGTCTTTTGAAGCTTGGAGCTATTTTGCATTAGATGTCCTGATTGGATCTGAGATCTACCTCAGCCTTAAGCGCTAAACACCGAAGGCTAAACTTCTAATTAAAATTTTTCTACGTTTGGCAAGGTCGAGCGCTAAAGTGCACAGTTCCCGCACACTAGATACACCGAGTTTCAGGTCAATCGGGTGTTGCTGTTCAGGTCGTAAAAACACGGAACATTCGGGATGTGACGTAAGTTCGGACAATAATCTGACTCAAGACCAAAATCACGCTCTCGCTGTCATTCAGACCCAAAATGTTGTCGGTGGCAAGCCCCATCGACCCTTCTGTGTGCAAGCAAACGCTATGCGGGGAACGGATGATAAAACCGGTGCAGCGGATGCCCGCGAGGATCATCAACCCGGTCGTTCCTAGTTGTCAATATGCACTCGCGGTGCGTCGCCCTTTTGTTGTGTTGCCAAGTCGTTCTGGACGTTGAACTAGGAGACGAACATCGTGCAAATTAGCGAGGACGGGGTAAAGAAGGCTGCTGAATATGTACGTGTCTACTCTTCTACGTTGGTCTAGCCAGAGATGGAACGCACACCACAAGATTTCACTTCGGATGTTCGTGGAGTCGTACACACCACGGACATGGCGGGCTCAGCCTCTGCACATTTGTCCTCCCGAGCCGTTCTCGGCCTCGGACTCGCTCACAAAAGAGTGTCTCAACTGGATTTTCCTCATCTCCTCGCTCAACTTTAGCTTCTGGTCGGAAAGGGAGGGCAGCGAGGAGCGGTATGGGGTGGAATGGCGGGCAGGCTGGGACACGGAGACGCGTACTATCCATACAGGATACTGGAGTCTGGTCGCTGCTCTGAATCGAGGTGGGTCCCCGCACACATTGGTACCTCCGTGGACACGTGACGATCGGTTGGCGGTGATGCAGCTTTGGAAGAAAACATTCCGATCACCGATCCGGCGTTTTACTCGTCCGAGGTGCTCTGTCCAGACGCGCTAATCGCGCATGTCTTCCGTGCTGCCCCGGAGTCAAAAGAAAAAATGCCGCTACTCAAGGAGCGCATTGCGATCATGAGGCAAGCCGGGTCCATCCTCTGCAATGTACGTCATTGTCCGTCGGGTCCGTGACCGATCGCCGTCTGACACATGCAGAACTTTGGCGGATCGTACGCGGGCTTCTTGAACATCTTCCAAGGATCCCGCCATGGCCGAGGGACCGCATTGGAACTGGTCGAGACCGTCACCGACTCCTTTCCTTGTTTTAGAGACGAGCGATCCCTCGGCGGACACCGGGGTACGTACTCACAGTATTTGCAATTTATGTTCTTCTCTCTCACCGCGGTCGCGCAGTCTTCTTCTGGAAGCGTGCCCAAATTCTCGTGGCCGAAACGTGGGCCGCCTTCTTTCCTGCAGAGCCCTCTTCCCCGCACCCCCTCTTCCCCCACGGTCCCGGCCCTTGTATCTCCTCCCTGACAATGTTCGCCGACTACCGCGTCCCCCAGATACTCCATCATCTTGGCATACTTGTGTACCCGCCGTCGCTGCAGGAAAAGTTGAGGAATGGCGAGTACATCCCGCCGGGGTCGGACGAGGAGATCAGCTTGAGAGCAGCAAGCATCGTGAGTGTCGAGCGAATGAGGGACGAGATTTTGAGACTGAGGGGCGACGTCGGGAGAGGTCCATGGGAAGAGGTCAACAGCGTGTTGATTGATTTTTACCTTTGGGACTTGGCCAAGAGAATCGAGACTGGGAAAGACAGGGTAGAGGGGATCGATAATGTGGAAATCCTCCCTGCCCATAGAACAAGGAGCGTGTGGTACTAGACACGATTTAGTAGAGATCATACCCTTCGATTAGTGCAATCTAGTATCCTCGGGGGGTTAACCGGCCAAGGCTAGAATAAGCTTCAGAGTTCTTCCTCTGCCTTCCGTTTCCTCGACCGAACATCCAGGTTCGCAAAATTCCTCCTTTCCGGGGCCACCCAGCCCATCCCAACTGCCTCCAAAATATCCTCTTCCTTCTCACTGGCGACCAATTCCCAATACCCGCCGTACTGCTCGATACTCTTTTGTTTGTCGATGTCATCAATGGAAGCCATCGTGGCCGTGCCTCGCCATCTCCACAGCCCATATTCATTGAGGCGGAAACCAAGTCGGGACGCGGCTTTTCGTACAGCAAGATTGAACTGAATGTCGCCTGTCAGCGCTATCGAAGCTGCACCTGCACACTGATGTGGGACGTAACTAACATCACAGTTAAGCCGCTGGCTACTCACGAGGCGCTTGCGTATCGAACTCACTATATCTCGGCACTGAAAAATTGGCCTTCATACTTTTGCACGGCTTGAATTCTCTCTGCCCTCGTCTCCCACCCATTCCCCTCCGCCTCACTCTCGGTACGTTCAGGGATTCTGATGATCCCATCCCACTTCTGGGCACCAGCAGTGATGGTAGCGGCTAGGAGTCCTCTGCACTCTAGTGGAGAGATAATCTCTGTGGAAAATGTGGCAGTGTCTGGTAGACCTTTGGACTTGACCTTGGTCTGAGGGTGGCTTGCGAAGGGAGAGGGTATGATGTCGTATTTAGCCCTTTGTTTTATAGTAGAATCAGCGCTTTGGGAACCTTCAGGGGGAAATACACCAGTGTTCTGGGGATGAAGAATGATAAGGATGATGTGTTGAGCACTACTTATACCACGGCGACTGAATGAAAGGTGAAAATCGGGCCCAAGCACAAGGATGCCAGACTCACAAGTCACCGCTCAGCAAAACAGTATATTTGGACGAAATATTCTGTGTCACGAAGTCCTGTTGCGAGGCACAGATTGAGAGACCAATGGGGACAAGTATCATGGGATACGCACACGGACGGTTGACGCCTGTTCATGAGTCATATGACGATCAAGGCCAATCAAGTATTGTGCGTTAATCTGCTGAGAATGGCTTAGCATCTGGAAGAACTCAGGTCCAGTGAGATCCTGCAAGGATCTACAGCCCGCGTCGTAGAGCGCGTTGGCTCTGGATGATCTATGTACAAAGGAATGAAACACAGGGGTATGCGACAATGGATATGCATACCCTATACCACTGACACTTGAAAATGAGGATACCACCTGTTCTCTGCGTAGTTCGTCTAGCGTTTTTCGAGGTTTGGGTCTTGTATGCTCCGTCAGAGAGGGGTCTGCGTCTCCAACCTTCTTTGACCTGGAAGTCGTGGGTGGTTCCTAAGCCCGTAGGGACATGAAGTTGTGAGGTGAAACTGGAGCTGAATCACCCACGGACATACATAGGGAGTTCCCGAGAGGTAGGCATCTATGCGCTTCGCGATGCGTACACCTATTCCTTCGAGCTGGGGGAGCGCGTGAGACGGAGTAAACTACGTGGACAAGGATGAACTTGCATGCCTGACTTGGTCGACTGACCGGACTTGCTCAGGTAGCTGACCAATGGCATTGATCGCTTTCGAGTAAGCCCGCACCTTGTAAGAATTGGAGGACGCGGAGGTTTTCTCGTCTTCCATGTCTGAAAACTCGTTAGCATTCCTACGAGGTTTGACGGGCAGACTTGCATCGTGACAATACTTGGATCAACTGTTCGTTTGGCCCTGGGGACGTCGAATGGCGTCTCAAGCACGCCCGCACAAGGAGTGTCGGCCGTTTCTTGAGGAGTGTCGACAGCATACTTGAGCACCGAGTCGACGACGACGTGAACACGTGAAGCAAGCTTGGCCGTGGCGGCGGCGTGTATTACGTAACACGCGTCCTCCAGGACAGACACCGTTCGCTGAGTGGCCCCAACGATGACCGACACACCACCGCAAGCGTCGACGTCCTACCCGACGACCAACATGACCAGTCTCACCGACGCCCAACTCAGGCAGACAATCACCCAGTTGTCCAATGCGGCAACAAGCCAGTTCCACCCATACGCCGCACCGGGCGCGCCAGCTGCCCCATCCAAGGGTCAGTTCATCTCCAAATGTCCGTCTTGGTGGTCCTGAGGTCCTGACACCCCTTCAGCCTACCTCAAAAATGTCCATACATGGACGACGACGACGACGACCCCCAAGACTGGGACGCGCTCCCGCCCTCGCGCTGCTAAAGCCACACCCGTGACACCCGCTCCAACAGCCTACATCCCCGCGGCCTACCAGCCGCCGCCCCCACCATCAGTGCCTGCAGCACCCGCCCCGCCCCCGCCCCCGCCCAACCCACCCCCGCATCC
>JBBPRK010000114.1:0-38686 GCA_038093075.1 Boletus patriciae
CCCCTCCTTTTGCTCGGACGATGGGCTGCAAGAGCTCGCAGCTCACTCGCTGGTGACGTTCCTCTGAACGAAAAATCCCTTTCGTGAGCTTGGTGAGAGCGAAGAACAGTGCACAATTAGACGACATAGATTGTGCGTAGGAGTCCGATGGAACGATGACGCAAGCTGGTCACGTGATCAGATCACATGTGTCCCGAAAAGCGAGACAAGGAAAGACCTTGCAAGCAAGGTAAAGGCGATCGGAGTTTGAGCTGTGTTCGCTATTATTTGCGTCTGGTTCCCCTTAAGCTGCGTCGCCGCTTCTCACGGGTATAACCCTCTCTCCTCTTGCGTATGCAGGGGGCCGATCGCCTTCAAAGTTGGAGGCAGAGGGGATTCTCGAGCTGGTAACCCGTCCTGCCGCCAGGTGGGCGTAACCTCTCGCAGAACACCCAGTCCCCTTCAAGGGGCAGCAGTCGTCCCGCCTTTGGGCGGGCGTACTATCTCCTGCGGGAGGATTTCTGCTGAAGGGATCGCATGGGCCGACCCTGGCCTGCTGGGTTGCAACGAACATATTCCTTTTGTCGGCCCTACCGCCGCCAGGTGGCCGTGGCTTTGGCAGCGTCCAGTTGGCCAGTTCTTGGCTACGTGCCGCCGGCAGGTGGCTCCAGTAGGGCTGCTGGCCTGCTGGAATACAACGCATTTGTGCCTCGCACCGCCGACAGGCGGTTGCGGCTCCATCGGGACAGAGGCGGGCCCTGGCCTGCTGGAATGGAAACAAAGTACCCATTTTTTTTGCTGCGCCACTGACAGGCGGCCATTTAATGGCACAGCTGGGCCCCGCTCGGCATGCTGGAGTGCAAAGGGGAGAGCACTGCGCCAGCGCCTTGTGGCCTCTGCAGTGCTTGAAACGTCACAACAGGGCCTTGGTATGGGATGGCCCGCGAGGTTCTAGCCCCGGCCTGTTGGCCTTGCTTGGGGTTATTTGGTCCACCTACCTTTGCCCCTTGCCTGCCCTCGAGGCAGGTCCCTGCGGTCGCGGGTGTTCCCTCCCCGTGTGCTCACTAAGGGCAGCGTTCCGCTCCACCGATCGTGACGGCCCGGGGGGTCCGATCGCCACATACGGTTCCACCCGCCGCACGAAATGTTGCCATGGAACGGTTCATATATTTCAATACTGCCATGGTAGCGGCGCGAGTCGCGCCGGTCCCCGACTTTGGATTTCTGAGTCAATGCAATGTATTGGTGCATAGCTACAGGCCCTTTGCCATCTGCAACAATACGGCGATCTTCATAACACCCGGGCCTGTACGATGATTTTGGAAACATCTGCATGCCAAAAAAAACAGAGTGCGCAGCTACGTTTTTGGTAGTAGATTCTCCGTCGCCTCCCTTTTCCCCATACCCGACCCCAGGGGCGAGTTCTGCACGCCCATCCCAGCAACTTCCTGTGCCATGGAACCTTTCAGGTAAGCGTCGTACGGCATCATCTTCATCGTCTTGAGGATAAGTTGATATACTACTCTTGCACCATTGGGATCTTTTCCGGACTTGTCGCTCCTGAATGAATCAACCTTCAAACTGAGTTTAGTATTTGGCCATCTGGATGGGAAAGAAAAACGTACAGCTTGAGAGACTTCGACCTTGACAACATCGCCACCCTTCAAGCTCGTCGCACACTCTCCAGTGTGGATGAAGATGCCGTAGCTATGAACGTTAGGAGAAATGGCTTTGACATCTTGCAATTCTTGCGCGTATTCAGCGAGGAGGCCATCGTAGCGCTGATCTGGATCGGGGAGGTCGGTGATGAACCAGCTGTTGGCTCTTCGACTTGCCAGTCGTTCTTCAGATATTATTGTAAAATTCGAGCGGCGAAGAGCTCGCCTGTCTTTATCACCCCTCTAGTACCCGCGCCGGTTTGCCTCTTCGCAGCCTGTTCTCGTACCTTGCCTGCCTGTGTGATTGACAAATTAATATTGCATTGCATTGTTACAGTAAGCAAGGTCGCATCAACGCACTTGGGCTGACGAGTGTTTTCGACTCTGCTTATAAAGGAAACACGTGGAACCCGCCCCGAGAAATCGGACAGGTCCGCATAATCAGCGTCCTCGAGATAGGGTATTCCGTTGTTTATGCGCCCGCCGTAATTCCAAAGGAAGCCGTCAGCAAAGAAACGAGCCGAGAGGTGGGCGCCACCCAGATAGATGATATATTTCAAGTCGTAAATTATTTCTCCGTCCTTCGTTGGAAAGTGAATACGCCGGATGGGCTTAACTGGAGTTTCTGGAGTGGCTTCAAAAAATAAAAACGTCGGAGCGTTTTTCATGCGAAGAAAGGGCAACGAAGTACTGTCGCATGAGAGTTGAGAACAGGGCTCTCCTCCGTGGCGCATATGGCGGGTGCGGTGAAAGTGCTGCCAGCCTCCGAGCCTGCGTGAGCTATGAGACCGTCGATGTCCGCCTGCGAGCCATCGAGCACGGACCTGTTGTTTCGCAGTGACGGTCATGGTAAACTCCAGATACACTTCGCGGCCGACTTGACACATCGTGGAGTCACGCTGGCCGCCAGTGGGGAAGAAAAGATCTTCATGGATTGAGCAACCGATCGGTGGAAGCTGGTGAGGGTCGTTGAATAGGGCGTCGTTCAAGTCGGAGAAAGAACGACAGGAATCATCTGACGCACACCTGCCAATTGCAGGGTTGATGAATATACGGGCGATGAAGAATTTTCCAAGCAGGGAATATTCGGCCATGATACCGTACAAAACGTCAGGCGAAAAGCTCTGTAGTTTTTCCGCACACGATGGCGAGCGTTCTTGACGGGAAACCGCCGCCGAATAGTGACAGGTTCGTCCTTGAATGGGGTAAGCTCCCGCACCCTTATACGCCTCCTCTCTGAGAAGATGATGAGCGTTGCGCTCGCAAAAGAGCTCCGTAATTGATCGAATGGCCTTTTTTAAGTTTCCTACTCCACCTTCGCCATTCGCGACCATTCGGAGCGGAGGTGTGGCATGGCCCCTAAGAGTATGATACAAATGCCACCCGACGGCGTCGTGCTCCCCTCTTGTGTCTGTGTTAAGACGTTGAGGGCCGATGGCCTGCAGGGGTCTTTCCGAAGGGACAGGAGATAGTACGGTTCCGCCATGGGACGCTGAGGGGACGTCCAGCGAAGTTGCGGGAGTGTCGACAGCATCTGTTGCATTACTTGATCCGCCTTCCGTGTACGTACGCTCTTCTTCGTCACCCAGGCGTGCTTGCCAAACCTTCAACGTGTTCAGGTCCTTCCCGGTCGCGCTATGTGGAGGCGGTTGAGACGCCGGAGGAAAGGCTGTCTCATTTAAATCACGGGGGGAGACTCTGGCCTCTTTCGCAGTCTTGACTGCGAGACATCCGCGGAGTTCCTCCCTTGTCAAGATCGGGTTTTCGACTTGGGAAACCCCTTGTGATCCTCTTCATTCCAACGCGTCAGCACCTCGCCCCATGCTAATTGCTCTTCTGCAGTGTTCATTTGCTCTGCGGGGTAGTCAAACGGTGTGCCGCCCTGTTCGTCTCGACGAGAACATGCTGAGGCTTCGCACTCACGGAAATATTGGGTATTGGCGACTGCGAAGTCCTCAAAAACACTCGACCATGATTCGTCATTTTCCTTTAGGTCGGTAGAGGTGTCGCTCCAGGGTTTACAGAGGCTGCGCATGCACCCACAATACGAATCGTAGGAATCTTCGCCATCTCTGCAAGGAAAATGGTGACCAATGAAATTAGGAAGGGTGTTGTGATGAGCAGGCCGGGCGGTGCGTGTCCTTGTACGGTGGCTTGGGCGCCGAATAAGATATGATACGCGAGCATGTCTCAGACGACCACGGGTCGCATGGCGCGAGGGATCGCGAGAGTGCGAGGGATCGGAAGTAGACCAATCCGTTTCATAAGTGTCAACGAAGAAGTTCAGCATGCACCGCTGGGCGAGAGCATCTCCGCGTGCACTGTACCCTGTGAGCTTATTTTCGACGCATAAGACGCCGTCAGAACCTACGTCGAGAGTCATGGAGGAAGAGTTCTGCCGGGGAGGGAGGGGTGGTGTGAACAAGGGAAATCACAGCTAGAGAGACATGGAGCCAACCTCGGTTTTATCGTGCGCTATCGGAGTCGGCAGTGAATGTTGCTCCCATCGACCACGTCGCAATGGAAAGGCGCAGTGGATGGCACGCACAAAAGTGGTCCGCTCAATAGGCGCGCAATGATGGGGTCCTTTAACATCTCCCCAACACATGAGATAAGAAACGGCCATGGGAGCCCCAGTTCGTGCTCGCGATTGACGCCTATAGTGCTGGGCATCGTCCTGCGCCATCAGACCAGAAAATCGAAGCTTCTACCCTGCTTTTTGGTCGGATATGTCGTGACATAGAAAGAAATGTCCCTGGTATCATGACCGTTGGGAATTAGCTTCCCATAAATATTGCATCTCGCGTGGGTGCTAATGTCTTCAATCCAGCTGTTGAGGAAGCCATACGAACGTTTTGACCTCCGCTGGCCGTTATCGTCTGCGTCATCAAATTCAGAGACTTCGAAAGGAGCGCTCCGTTTGCAACGAAACCACCCGTGACTATCAGAGACGAGCCTACGTGCGGGGGCGCATGTGCGGACGTGTTTAGCACGAGCAGCACGGTATTCTATGGCGTTCCGCTGGCTATTGTACTCCTGTTCTGAGACAGCAGCAGCGGGAGGGCGGGTCCAGGCGGCGTCGGCGCTGTCGGGACGCACTCTAAATTCCCGGGAGGTAAGAGCGTACGTTTCTCTGGATGAATCCCGCGACACGGAGACGAAAGGATTCATCTCTCAGCGACGGCAGCATGCGTGAAGACGTCGGGGCCCCCTCAGGTATGCAAACATGTGGAGGTACAAACTACCCCTGCCTTGCGATTCGGCAGTTCCAAGGTAAGCCGATACGCGGCCGAAAATGCAAAGGATACTCCCAACTGCGTACCCCCCTCTCGTACCCCGAGGAGACTGCCTAGAGCACGAATTTGGCGTCAGCAAGGCGTCATCATGGAGTTTCGTGATTGCCCCACCTTTTCAGAGGCAGTAGACCGCACTGCTCCTTTCAGCGCCCCCTTGTCATATGCAGCCACCGGGCGCCGCTCCCGCTCAACCTGGTCCCAGTATTTGGCCCCTCGTTTATAGGCTTACAGTACCCATGATCACGACCCGACATTTGCATGGCACCGCTTACGTGGAATTCTCCAGGTTTCCCATTGCGTCCCATAAGTGCAGCTTGCCGTCGCACGAAAATAGATTCACGACTGTGCGCCACCTTGTAGCACGCCTAAAGGTGCGTTCGAGTCCCTCGGGCCACATGTTTTGTCTTGCTCGCCCGAAAAGCCCGAAGACTCCGAGTTCGGGTCCGCATTGCGCTTCTGCAACTTGCGCGTGTTGCATCGCAGCTGCAGGCCCAGTGCGACCTCGTCTGGAAGAATACCGTGAAGCCCTCGGGCACCGGTACCCGTCCATCCTTCCCAGGTGATATCTGTGGAGGACTGACGCTGGGGACAACAGGCGAGTTCCGGATCATAGAATGGGATGGTATTGACTGGCGTCAGATACTGTACCTTCGGGCTGACATCGTACGTTCCCGGTCGCTTCTGGATGTACAATTATGTTAGCTGGATGAATCGCGGGCCAAGGAGTGGGACGTCTGGGCTCAGCTTGGCGGGCACGTTGCCCTTCTTGCGTGGCCGCGTCTTGTCCCAGACAAAGCTGATGTACTCCACTACTTGTCCCTCCCATCCAAGCCCGCACCATGGTCGAGGACTCTTCCTGGATTCAGGAAGGTTGTCCCACACATACGCTCACCGCTTCACCTGCGGGTCGTCAGCGCGCGCCATCAGTTCTGCAGACACGATGCTGTGTTCGAGCTTACCGAATTCGTCCATTTGTCATGGACCGTTCCGCAGTCCTTGGGCATGACGAAGTTCCGACGTGTTTGGGAGGGATGAAGCGGGTCCTACTGTCCTGTACTTCAGCCTGAGTATTTCTACTGTTTTATACGCTGTGTAACGCTCCTTGACCTTGCACACTGGCACACCACTTCTGGTTATTGCCGCCCTGCACTATACCCGACTCACACACTCTCGTGATGGTGATGTAATTGATCTTACAGTGGACGAAGGCGTCGGGAAGTCGCGTTCAACCTCACAGGAATTGGCCCGACCATATGCCGACTTGGAGAGCAGAGTCAGACGTCCAATGTGCGTGTTCAGCGCATTCAGAGTCCAGTCGGCTCATCACACAAGACGAATCTGCGTTCGGGCCAGTTCATCACATTGATACCGCTGTCACCTCACGCGCTGGACTCTGCGCGATGCTGAAGCGCACCGGAAACTAGCCCCTTCCATTTCTTGAATGACACCTTGGGGGAACCATCTGACCAACCGGCCTGGCCATTCCACCATCCGACCACACGACCTTGGTCGTCCGACCAGATCCACGAATTCATAGCATTCAGTCACTTGCACAGCGGGGGCTCACTCCAGTGCCACAACGTCCTGTCGTGATCCATCGCTGGGCTACCGCAAACTGCTCAAGCCAAGGCACAAGGTATTCCTGGTTTTTCTGACCACTTGGAGGGCGCCAGGGCCCATGTCGAGGAAGCCTGGGAGGGCTACCAAAAGGATGCGGCCATCAACAAGGGTTTGGCAGCTCTAGAGGGTCCATTGTTCAGGGATGGAGCCCATGGCAAGGTTGCGTTTAAAGTCTCCTTCATTCAGAGTATTTGTGTTTTTTTTTTCTGATGGTGATGCCGAGGCCGCGAAGGCATCTTTAGAATCCACCAAGTCTCTCACCTTTGCTTTCTCAGTTGCTTTCCATGACGCCGGCTCAGCCAAGCACGCAAGTCGGACCGCTGTCCAGTGGGGGGCTGAAGTGGTACAAGAAGCTTCGGCACCATACATTTGGGCATGCACTACGTCGACCACCAAGCCTTCGCGAACTCGGAAGCTTAGTCGTCAAAGTTGAGGCTCACCGGCTGGAAAGGACGGCGGTGAAAATTTCTGTATTGCCTGGCCGACTCCTTGCGTCCAACCTGACCTATGCAGGTGAGAGTAGTTCATTGATGCGGTGAACCCCGCTGGAATGGAATGCTAATCGACGTTGTGGACTCGGACGCTACGGACGTATGGTGGAATGGATGAATCGAGGAACGAGCAAGAAGCGCCCGCGTCCTTTCTATATCTGATTCTCGTGATGGAGCGGTGATCTGGCAGGAGGTGGTCGCCGACGCGGGGAGGTCGACTGGCACCATCAGATCCAAGCGTCCTAAAACGTCTGGTTACAAGGCTGGCATTTCATGGCCGCGAGGCAAGCCAACGCCATAACATGCCCAGCATGTGCTACGTGTCGGTCCATTTCGGGCCAAAATTTAACTGTAAACCTATAAAGGTCCCAACCGCCGAGTCTTCGACACGACAGCCGCAACCATGCCGCCCCTTCCCTTCGAGTTAGTCGCACGAATCTTCATCCTGTGCTTGCCTGGTGAGCCATATGTCAAGGCCGACGCAGATTCCGCCCCGCCCCTCTTCATGAGGGTCTTCCGTCAGTGGAGGACCGTAGCAATCCAGACGCCGCAGCTCTGGTGCTCTCCGAGCGACCTTTAAGGTAGTAGATGGTTCCTACCCTTGGGCATGCATCTGCAAGATGGGTTTAGGTTTCAAATTTGACCGCACTGTTTATTCACCTTTCAACCAGTCCTCATATGGTTTGCGATAAGAGAGGACAGATGGAGAATGAGAAAGCCCCTGAGGCCCGTGCACATATTTGTTCCCGCGTCCCGCTTTGTCATCGTATAACGAGTAGTTCCGCCGGTTCCTCTCTTTCCCTAGCGTCGTGCTTGTCTATTCTAGTGTCCAACGTGAAGTTCGTGCCGCGGTCCCTAGTGAACCTGACAACAGACCCGCCAGTTGCTAGACGTAAACACCTCCAGCCCCCGCTGCTGAACGGCGCGTCGTCGTACCAAACCTTGTGGCGGCTGCGTTCGCCATTTTGCGCTACTTCGCTGGCTTGCTTCAAAGACTTTGGCGGGTCTTCCCCTAACAACCCTGCTAGCATGCCTCCTGCCTGTATACCCTTTTGGTATACAAATCCCCCTGTATTCGCGTTCACTTTTGCATCAATCACGAAAAACGTATTGGCAGGAAAATTCCACTTTATGCTCCTATCAATGAAACTTCTGACTGACGCCATCTGTTGCGGAACCGCGTCTCCCTCGCGATCCAGGTCTACCTCCACTATATGTAGCTGTCTATCGGTTAGTTTGGCAGTCCACTTGAAGAGCGGTTCGTACATTTTCTTCGTTGGGTAAGTATTGGTTTTTGATGTCGAGCTTCAGGGTCTCCCGAGAGGCCCCGCTGCTTTCCGATTCGATGGTCACCGAAACCAGAGGCCAGTTCAGTTTTGCATGTCTTCTCCCGCTATAACCGCTGAACTTGTATTGCAAATTAAACGTTTTTAGCCCAACATCATGCAGCAAGGCGGCCCTACCGGTGCAAGGGTTTTGCCTTGTCCCCATAGCTTCGCCCAATCCGGTCTGAACAAGAAAGCGAGTTCTTGCGTTCTCAGGTCCGAAGGGAGGTCGACAAGGGGTGTTACTCACCCTCCTTCGGACCCGACCTCCTTCCCGGGATGTACTCCATGCCGATTCACGCCGTTCCTAAGCCCGGTTCTGCGTCACAGACCATAGCGCAGGTTTATACCCTCTTAACCGGGTGGTCGCCCGTGATGATATTGCCGGCGTCACGCTCGACAACGTCCAAGACTTGGGCCGGGCTCTTCGTCTCCTCCACGAGGAACACCCAAACACTCAATTCATCCTCTGGAAAGCGGACGCTTCGGAAGCGTACCGCCAAATGCCTATGCATCCCCTTTGGCAAATCAAACAAGTTGTCTCCATCGATTCTCATCGGCATGTTGGTCACTGCAATGTGTTTGGTGGACGAACTTCCAAACGCATATTTCATGCCTTTATGTCTTGGTGGTTTGGATCGCTGCCGTTAAACTCCTTATCCTCTATCTATATAAGATAGGGCTCACCCACACACCACTAACGCGTGACGCATTGTGGCCCGCTGTGACCCGAGGTGACCCGATGTACACGACTAGTAGTACGAGTCGTCATGAGAAGATATGTGACTAGTAGTAAGTATTAGATGGTTAACGATAATGACAAGAAACAGTAAGTATGCAGGAAACGTTTATGATAATATATTGGCCTTCTCTAGTTCGTCGAGAATTGTGTTTGGGAGGACTCGATGGCCACAGTATTTCTTGCTTGCCCATGCTGCTTGCCTCCCTGTCAAGTCTCCAAGTCACGAAGTCAAGGCAGGTGAGCTTTCATACCAGCCTGGCGGGGGCAGCCCGAGCATTCTCCTTCGGATCGGATTTCTTGGTCTGATAGGCTATTGACAGACGAGTTCTCTTTGTGACACCAGAGGCATGTTCCCCAAGATTCTCAAGTTACTCAGGGCACATTTGGGCATTGTCCGAGCCTCTTCGCTGTGCTTTGCAACATACTACATTGTATTTTGCTTCGCTTACCCTTTGCTGTCACGTGTGAGCTCACTCCAATAACCCTCATATAGCCGGATTTTCTTAATAACACTCGCACACCTCATTCTATCAAAAATCAAGCTGCACAGAGTTGTAGATATTTAGAAAACAAAGAACTCTGTGCAAATATTTTGGGATAAAACAAAGATTTGCGACTGTCATTAGCTCTCAACACTTGAGTCACGCCGGAATCACACCGGGTCACGTTAGATTGGTGGCGTGTGGATGAGCCCTATCGTATCTATGTCGACTATTCGTTCTCTGCTCAAAAGGCTGGAGACCAACTCTTCTATCCTTGTTACAAAAAATCTCTCCCGACGGACCTTGTTCGCCTGCTCCAGTTATGGGATGTTCTCGGCCTCCCTCATGAGGAGCGAAAACAAGTCTTTGGGCCTGAGCTCCCGATAATCGGCTTCGACGTTGAACCCTACCTCATGCGCGTCCGTATGTCGGAAGACTTGACACCGTGCTGATCAACATACATCTGGGAGCCATCGTAGTAGGACTGCGCACGCCTCTGGTGGTCCTGACGGTAATAAGATGCGAGCACCCTTGAAAACCGCTATACATCGATGGACAGCCGGTGGTAAGGGTCGCAGATGGTTGGTGGACAGTTGGCATAACCGTTTGCACCGGTCCAGAGTCTTGAGGGTTGAAAGGGTTTAAACAGACTGATGAGGGACTGGGAGAGGTTGACCATGGAAATCAGAGGAAGCGTGCACGTTGGGATGAGGAGACGTTTCGTGAGCGGGTGGGTAACTGGGGAAAGGCTGACTCGGTATGAAACTTGGGTTAGGCTCCGGGAGACGTCTACGATGCGCTATTAGCTGAGGCGGGTGGACGGCCCTTATGCTCACTCTGAGACCTGCTCGGGAGAGGCCACGGAAGGAAATGCCGGGCGAGAAAACCCTGCCAAAATCCAGTAGGGGGAACCGGGGAAACTGGTCGGCGTCAGCATTATCATGAGCTTGGGCCGGTAGAAGCGTCCTTACTCGTCTCTGGAGAAGCCATTGTCGACGGCGTTGAAGCCTGAGTATTCCGGGCGTGGCACGATGTCGAGGGTTCGGACAAGCCTAAGGTTTCGTTTCGTCGAGTTGCGTAACCTTGCAGGAGGCTAGAATGAGCTTGGCCGTTGAAGGCCGCATGTAACCGCCACTAGCAGCTCGGCCCAGAGACACAGGTTTTGATGCGACCATATTTGAACTGTCGCCATAGTCCTGGACAGATTCGTCACTATCCGGAGGCTCACCGTAGACAATGGCGTCGTCAAAGGCAGGTGCATCAATGCCAACACGTAGGATACTTGTTGCAATAATGATCTGAGCATCGGAACCATTGCTTTGCCAAAGCGCAATGGTTTGATCGCTGTAGGACCTGTAGGTGACGGCATTGAAGAGTCGAATTCGTTTGGCACGTGAGGGGTCATTGCTAAGAAGTGACCAAAAGTCGATCATGGTGCGGAAGCCAAGTGAGATGGTGCGAGCAAAGATAAGAATGCGACGGCGCCCCTTGCTCTTCACGACCCAATGTAATTCTGGGAATGTTGCACTGCTGAGTCCCGACTTCACCGTGCGGAAGATGAGCCTGATGTCCGGGCGGCTGTTGGAACGGCGAATGAAATGATAGTGGCCGTGCTGGAGCCTGAGGAATGAGCATACAGATTGCAACGGGGCACCATCCTGTAGAGTGGCTGTAACAGCTGCTAGAGGTGACCTGCCCGGAAGGCTTGCCGAAAGCTTTGGCCCCATGTATTCATGAGATGAGCTTCATCGACTGCCAGCAAGAAAACCCGGCGCGCGAATACAAAGTCGGAGTCATCCACAAGGCGCTCGAACCCCTTCGATGTAAGTTGTTCTGGTGAGGTAGGCACTATAGACGCTCCCAAGCGCACGGAGTTGAAGAGATCCCGCCGTTCGTTGTTCGCGACAGAAATGGCGTCTGCATTAGTGCTACAGCGGAAAAATTCGTGCGTCTCATTTTTCCTTCCTGGAGGCAGTGCGTCGCGAGTTCGGTGGATCATGATGTTGATATATCTGCGTGACTGACTGTTTCTTCCTCAAATGCTTTCATAGGGCAAACAATCACCATCGTCGCATCGCGCGGGAATGTAACGCTGCCCAGCGTATGTGGGTGCGTCGAAAGGTCAGTAACTGGATTTGGCACGAATGAACATGCCGGTCTTGAGAAGGTGTCCGATGCCCTCCAACTGTAAGTCGTGTGTGTCAGTGGGCATGATTTGTCGCAGGATACGCCGGCAGATAATGTGGCCTTCATTGGATCCAAAGACGACTCGGTCGCACATATCGATGGTGGAATAGAGGTTTGTTGCTGATCTGCCGTCGGAGTCAGGCCTGTCACGAAGCTGTCTCGGCACTCATCGGCCAGTATGCCGTCGACCCGGCAGCTCGTCGGAGCACAAAAGTTAGGCGAATTGGTGCACGACGGTAAGACAGCCGCCATTAGATGCAGACTACCTTCGTCTTGTTGCTGGCTCGTTTGTATGGATTGGGGGATGGTGGTGGCGGCTCTTGGGATGTCTGGAATCAAGTACTCATCCTCCGAGGCACGCCGACTGTGTTCTTTAGCTCGATCGCCCCTGCGAGGTCGTTGGAAGTCGGAAGCTCTGCGGCATGGAAGCTGAAAATACCGAGATCACCGAAAGTCATTCAATCTGAATCGGTCGACATGGAACAGAATCGCTGGTCGTGCGCGAGTCGAACGGTATCCTTTCCGACGCAATCTGGCGAGTGGTTGAGCAAGCGGAGCTGATGGAAGATGGAACATATTTTGGAGACCAGTGTTCCCACGTGGCCAACCTCGTGTGCAAAGTACAGTAAGGCGATCGGAGCTTGAACCGTGTTTGCCACTATTTGCGTCTGGTTCTTTTTGCGTCGCCGCTTCTCACGGGTATAACCCTCTCTCCTCTTGCGTATGCAGGGGCCGTTCGCCTTCAAATTTGGAGGCAGAGGGGATTCTCGAGCTGGTAACCCGTCCTGCCGCCAGGTGGGCGTAACCTCTCGCAGAACACCCAGTCACCTTCAAGGGGCAGCAGTCGTCCCGCCTTTGGGCGGGCGTACTATCTCCTGCGGGAGGATTTCTGCTGAAGGGATCGCAACTCACCTGGGCCGGCCCTGGCCTGCTGGGTTGCAACGAACATATTCCTTTTGTCGGCCCTACCGCCAGCAGGTGGCCGTGGCTTTGGCAGCGTCCAGTTGGCCAGTTCCTGGCTACGTGCCGCCGGCAGGTGGCTCCAGTAGAGCTGCTGGCCTGCAGGAATACAAACGCATTTGTGCCCCGCACCGCCGACAAGTGGCTGCGGCTCCATCGGCACACAGACGGGTCCTGGCCTGCTGAAATGAAAACACAAGTACCCATTTTTTTTTGCTGCGCCACTGACAGGCAGCCATTTACTAGGCCCCACTTGGCATGCTGGAGTGCAAAGGGGAGAGCGCTGTGCCAATACCTTGTGGCCTTTGCAGTGCTTGAAACGTCACAAAGCGGTTAGCTATGTGTTGGAACAGGGCCCTGGTATGGGATGGCGCGCGAGGTTCTTAGTCTCGACACCATCCGTTTTTGGGGTACCCTCAGCGAGCCTCGGAAGCGTCTCCTTCGGGCGTAGCCCTTGCGCTTCCCAAAACGGAATGTCGGGTTTCGAGACTACGAGGTTCTAGCCCCGGCCTGTTGGCCTTGTTTGGGGTTATTTGGACCACCTACTTTTGCCCCTTTGCCTGCCATCGAGGTAGGTCCCTGCGGTCGCGGGTGTTCCCTGCCCGTGCGCTCACTAAGGTTAGCGTTCCGCTCCACCGCCACGTACGGTTCCACCCGCTGCACGAAACGTTGCCCTGGAGCGGTTCATATATCTTAATACTGCCATCGTAGCGGCGGGAGTCGCGCCTGTCCCCGACTCCGGATTTCTGAGTCAATGCAATATATTGATGCATAGCTACAGGCCCTTTGCAATCCATAACAACACAACGATCTTCATAACACCCAAGCCTGTACGACGATTTTGGAACAATCTGCATGCCAAAAAAGACGAGTGTCTGTAAAATTCTTCACCAACCCCCATGGCATTGTCACCAGCCAACAGCCACTTTTTTGGTAGTAGATTCTCCGTCGCCCCCCCTTCTCCCCATACCCGACCCCAAAGGCGAGTTCTGCATGCCCGTCCCAGCAACTTCCTGTGCCATGGAACCTTTCAGGTAAGTGTCGTATGGCATCATCTTCATCGTCTTGAGGATGGGTTGGTATACTCTTGCACCATTGGGATCTTTTTTCGGACTTGTCGCTCCTGATGAATCAACTTTCAAACTGAGTTTACCATTTGACCATCGAGAGACTTCGACCTTGACAACATCACCACCCTTCAAGCTCGTCGCACACTCCAGTGTGGATGAAGATGCCGTTGCAGCTATGAACGTCAGGAGAAACGACTTTCACATCCTGCAATTCTTGCGCGTATTCAGCGAGGGCCATCGTAGCGCAGATCGGGATCGGGGAGGTCGGTGATGAACCAACTGTTGGCTCCTCGACTTGCCAGTTGTTCTTCAGATACTATTGTAAAATTCGAGCGGCGAAGAGCTCGCCTGCCTTTGTCACCCCCCTAGTACCCGCGCCGGTTTGTCTCTTCGCAGCCTGTTCTCGTACCTTGCCTGTGTGATTGACAAATTGATATTACATTGCATTGTTAAGCAAGATCTTATCAACGCACTTGGGCTGACGAGTGTTTTCGACTCTGCTCACACACATGGTCAGTAGTACCCGGAGAAGAGTATGAGACAAATATGCTTACTGCCTATATTGTTGCGATTGATCTTGGGTTAGGTTTAAAGACAGCAGAACCCGGCAACGAGTTTGATGGTGCGGTGGGGGTAACGGGTTAGAGACAGTTCTTTGTTGCAAATGAGACGCGAGTGTCGAAAATATAGCGAGGCCTGGTAGGAGTTCGAGGCGCACAGGCAGGTGGCGACCGCACGCCTTTAAGCCTGCTGACTCATAAATCGCCGATGTGCGGTTTGGGCAGAAAGTCAAGCAACATCACGCACCTGGCTACGGAGCGGCTGCCGAACCGAACCCCCAAGATTATAAAGGAAAGCCTGCGGAACCCGCCCCGAGAAAAGATAGGGCATTCCATTGTTTATGCGCCCGCCGTAATTCCAAAGGCAGCCACCAGCAAAGAAACGAGCCGAGAGGTGGACGCCACACAGATAGATGATATATTTCGGGTCGTGAGTTATCTTTCCGTCCTTCGTTGGAAAGGCAATATGTCGGGCGGGCTTGACTGGATTTTCTGGAGTGGCTTCAAAAAACAAAAGCGTCAGAGCGTTTTGCATGCGAAGAAAGGGCAACAAAGTACCGCTGCATGAAGGTTGAGAACAGGGCTCTCCTCCGTGGCGCATATGGCGGATACGATGAAGGTGCTGCAAGCGTTCGAGCCTGCTTGAGCTGCGAGACCATCGGTGTCCACCTGCGAGCCATCGAGCACGGATCTGTTGTTTCGCAGTGACGGCCATGGCAAACTCCAGATACACTTCGCGGCCGACTTGACACATCGTGGAGTCACGGTGGCCATCAGTGGGGAAGGAAATATCTTCGTGGATTGAGCAATCGATATGCGGAAACCGATGGGGGTCGCTGAAAAGGGCGTCGTTCAAGTCGGAGAAAGAACGACAGGAATCGTCCGACGCACACCTGCCAATTGCAAGGTTGGCGGACATACGAGCGATGAAGGGCTTTCCAAGCATGGAATATTCGTCCGTGATATCGTACAAAACGTCAGGCCAAAAGCTCTGTAGTTTTCCCTTGGTAGTTGACGATGGCGAGCGTTCTTGACGGGAAACCACCGCCGAAGAGTGACAGGTTTGCCCTTGAATGAGGGAGGCTGCCACACCAGCATACGCCTTCTATCTGAGATGGTGGGGAACGTTGCGCACGCGAAGGAGCTCCATAATGGATCGAATGACTTTTTAGTTTCCTACTCCACCTTCGCCATTCGCGACCATTCGGAGCGGAGGCTGGGCATGGCCCCTAAGGGTACGACCCAAGTGCCACCCTACGACGTCCTGTGCCCCTCTTTGGTCGGTGTTAAGACGTTGAGGGCCGATGGCCTGCAGGGGTCTTGCCGAAGGGACTGGAGGTAGTACGGTTCCGCCAGGGAACGCTGCGGAGACGTCCAGCGAGGTTACGGGAGTGACGACAGCATCTGTCCCATTGTTTGATCCGCCTTCCGTGTACGAACGCTCTTCTTCGTCACCCAGGCGTGCTTGCCAAACCTCCAACATGTTCAGGTCCTTCTCGGTCGGGTGATATGGAGGCGGTTGAAACGCTGGAGGAAAGGCTGTCTCATTTAAATCGCGGGGAGAGACTCTGGCCCCTGTCGCAGTATCGGCTGCGAGCCATCTGTGGAGTTCCTCCCTTACCAAGGTCGGGTTTCCCGCTTCCGGCTCTCTTCATTCCAACTCGTCAACATCTCTCCCCATGCTGATCGTTCTTCTGCAGTGTTCGTTTGCTCTGCGGAGTGGTCAGACGATGCGCCGGTCTGTTCTTCTCGACGGGAACGTGCTGGCGCTTCGTACTCTCATGGAAATATTGGGTGTTGTCGACTGCGAAGTCTTCAAAAGCACTCGACCATGGTTCGACATCTTCCTTTGGGACGGTAGAGATGTCGCTCTAGGGGTTACAGAGGCAGAGCACGTATGCACAATAAGAATAGTAGGAATCTTCGCCATCTCTGCAAGGACAATGGTTACCAATGAAATTAGGAAGGGTACTGTGATGAGCAGGCCTGGCGGTACGTGTCCTTGAACGGCGGCGTGGACGTCGAACAAGATATGATACGCGGGCATGTCTCGGACGACCACGGGCCGCATGGCGCGAGGGATCGAGAGAGTGCGAGCGGTCGGAAGTCGATCAATCCGTTTCATAAGTGTCGACGAAGAAGTCCACCATGCACTGTTGGGCGAGAGCATCTCCGCGTGCACTGTAGACTGCGACCTTATTTTCGGTGCATACGACACCGTGAGAACTGACACCGAGAGTCACGGAGGAAGTGTTCTGCCCGGGAGGGAGGGGTGGGGTGAACAAGGGAGATCACAGCTAGAGAGACATGGAGCCAACCTTGGTTTGATCGGGCGCTGTCGGAGTCGGCAGTGGATGCTGCTCCCATCGACCATGTAACAATGGAAAAGCGCGGTTGATGGCACGCCCAAAAGTGGATCAGCCAATAGGCACACAATGATGCGGTCTTTTAACATCGCCCCAACCAAAAAGATAAGAAATGGCCATGGGAGCCCCGGTTCGTGCTCGCGATTGACGCGGTGCACTGTAACAGCCATTGTTGTTCGCGTAACGAAGGAATGTAGGTAGAACCTGTCTCGTTACGGAGGTGCTGGGCATAGCCCTGCGTCATCACAGCAGAACCATTGAAGCTTCTACCTTGCTTTTGGTCGGATATGTCGCGACACGGAAGGAAATGTCCCTAGCATCGTGACCGTTGGTAAGTAGCTTCCCATCATTGTTGCATCTCGCGTGGGTGCTAATGTCTGGAATCCAGCTGTTGACGAAGCCATACGAACGTTTTTATCTCCGCTTGCTGTTGTCTTCTGCTTCATCAAATTCAGAGAGTTCGAAAGAAGCACTCCGATTGCAACGAAAATGCCCGTGACTATCAGGGACGAGCCAACGTCTGGGGGCACATGTGCGGACTTGTTTAGCACGAGCGGCGCGATATTCTAGGGCGTTCCGCTGTCTATTGTATTCCTGTTCTGAGACATCAGCAGCGGGAGGGTGGGTCCAGGCGACGTCGGCATTGCTCGGCACAGGTCGAAGGTCCTCTTCACTCTCAATTCCCGGGAGATAAGGGCGTACGGTTTCTCTTGATGAATTCCACGACACGGAGACGAAAGGATTCATCTCTCGGCAACGGCAGCATGCGTAAAGACGTTGGGGCCCCCTCAGGTACACAAGCCCGCGGAGGTACAAACTACCCCTGCCTTGCGATTCGACAGTTCCAAAGTAAGCCGATACACGACCGAAAATGCCAAGGATACTCTCGACTGCGTACCTCCCACGGTTACCTTGAAGAGACTGCCTAGAACACGAAAGTGATGTCAGCAAGGTGTCGGCACGGGGTTTCGTGATTGCCCCACCCTTTCAGATGCAACAGACCGCACTGTTCCTTTCAGCGCCCCCTTGTCATATGCAGCCACTAGGCGCTGCCCCCGCCCTACTTGGTCCCGGTATTTGGCTCCTCGCTTACAGGCTTGCAGTACCCACGGTCGCGACCCAATATTGGTATGGCACCGCCTACATGGAATTCTCCAGTGTCCCCACTGCTTCCCATAAGTGCAGCTTGCCGTCGCACAGAAATAGATTCACGACTGTGCGCCAACTTGCAGCACACCTAAAGGTGCGTTCTAGTCCCTTGGGCCACGTGCTTTGTCTTTCTCGCCCGAAAACCTCGAAGACTCCGAGCTCGGGTCCGCATTGCGCTTCTGCAGCTTGCGCGTGTTACGTCGCAGCTGCAGGCCCAGCGCGGCCTCGTCTTGAAGAATACCGTGAAGCTCTCGGGTGCGGTACCCGTCCATCCTTCCCAGGTGACATCTGTGGAGGACTGACGCTGGGGACAACAAGCGAGCTCCGGATATTAGCGTGCATCACTGGTGAATCCACTGAGACCTCGAACTCCTCACCCGATTGATACACGATCCCCTCCCGAGGATCATACATCCGCTCCACCAGCCGACACTCGACCTTTTTTTCGTCCGCGCAGCGGATTTCAGCTTTGCCGTAATCTGTGAGCGTTGCGAATATGAGACAATTGCCGGGCTCGTTGAATGACCCGTTCATTGTCTCCTTTATCGGCTGTAGGGTGTGCAACGTTGTCTCGGCGATTTCCGTGCGAGGACGTGATTACTCAGATCGTGCAAACCCCTCTTTTCCGGGTCTACCCTGACCTCACCCCGACCTCTCCGCACGTCTCGCCGTCAGAAACCGTCAACTAGAATGCCAACCCCCTAGAGTACTGTTAAAATATTTGGCCTCGTCGTGTCATCCCAAGCAAGGTCTTTGCCGTCGCAGACGGCACTCCCAAGTATCTAAGTCCAAATTGTTTTTCACGTGCACTGACCAATCCGCAATCTCCGGCTAGATTGGTCGATTGGTCGACCGAATTCGAACGCCGACTCGGCAAAACGGCCGCGCGACCGAACGTGATCGAGCCGCATCTCAGATTGCCTGCGCCGTGAACATCACGAGACCAATTGTGGTCACGTGTTACCCTAGGGTTAGTTAGTAGGTACAGAGTGTAGCCTCGAGTGTAGGAAGTGTCAGATTCCCAGTCAGACCGGTAACCCCTCCGGCTCGCATCGGCCCCTTGCTATGATGAATCTGCCGAGACATCCACTAATTTGCGCAACGGCACATAGCAGTTCATTTGATCGTAATTCGTACATGTAAGACAAACATCCGCTGTGTTAGCCATTTTAAAACAGGAACATCACCGCAATGCTAAGCAGATTACAGAAAAGGCATAAAGTATACCGCCATCTGACCGACCGGCCTGGTCATTCCACCATCCGACCACAAGACCTTGGTCGTCCGACCCACCGACCTTGCGACCACAGCAACATGGACCTCTCAATTCACGAATCCATAGCATTCAGTCACTTGCACAGCGGAGGCTCACTCCAGCGCCACAACGTCCTGTGAGAACGTTGTGGTCCATCGCTGGGCTACCGTAAACTGCTCAAGCCAAGGTGCAAGGTATTCTTGGTTTTTCTGACCGCTTGGACGGCGTTAGGGTTCATGTCGAGGAAGTCTGGGAGGGCTACCAGAAGGATGTGGCCATCAGCAAGGGTTTGACAGCTCTAGAGGGTCCATTGTTCAGGGATGGAGCCTATGGCAAGGTTGCGTTAAAGTCGCCTTCATTCAGAGGATTTGTTTTTTTTTTTTCTGATGGTGATGCCGAGGCCGTGAAGGCATCTTTAGAATCCACCAAGTCTCTCACCTTTGCTTTCTCAGTTGCTTTCCATGATGCTGGCTCAGCCAAGCACGCAAGTCGGACCACTGTCCAGTGGGGGGCTGAAGTGGTACAAGACGCTTCGGCACCATACATTTGGGCATGCACTACGTCGACAACCAAGCTCTCGTGAACTCGGAAACTTAGTCGTCGACGTTGAGGCTCACCGGTTGGAAAGGACGGCGATGAAAATTCCTGTATTGCTTGGCCGACTCCTTGCGTCCAACCCGACCTGTGCAGGTGAGAGATCGTTAACCGAAATGGCTTGAAACGGTTGGGTGGATATTCTCTAACCTGTTAACAGCCAACAACAACTCTGCCCAATGGGAAAATATGACGCAGGCAGTGATTGAACCTAAAGTCTCAGGTTATGTGCTCCACCGCAGAGAGAGGGCGCGAGGATGTTTTGAACCGTAGCGTACCAGTAGTTCATTGATGTGGTGGACCCGCCGGAACGGAATACTAATCAAAATTGTGGACTCGGACGCTACGGACGTATGGTGGAATGGACGAATCGAGGAACGATCAAGAAGCGCCCGCGTCCTTTCTATATCTGATTCTCGTGATGGAGCGGTGATCTGGCGGGAGGCGGTCGTCGACGCGGGGAGATCGACTGGCACCATCAGATCCAAGCATCCTAAGACGTCTGGTTACAAGGCTGGCATTTCACCGCCGCGAGGCAAGCCAACGCCGTAACCTGCCCAACATATGCCACGTGTCGGTCCATTTCGGGCCACGATTCAACTGTAAACCTATAAAGGTCACAACCGTCAAGTCTTCGACATGACAGCCACCGCCATGCCGCCCCTTCCCTCAGAGTTAGTCGCACGCATCTTCATCCTGTGCTTGCCTGGTGAGCCATATGTCAAGGCCGACGCAGATTCCGCCCCGCTCCTCTTCACGAGGGTCTGCCGTCAGTGGAGGGCCATAGCAATCCAGATGCCGCAGCTTTGGTGCTCTCTGAACGACATTCAAGATAGCAGGCGGTTCCTGCCCTTGGGAATGCATGGAGCGCGGCTGGCCGGATACGCTGCTTGGCTGTCAAGGTCAGGCAACCGCCCACTTTCTCTGGCCATTCCGCTCGAACACGAGATGACTCCGAGGCAGAGTGAGGAATGGGTACAGTTCCTGCGGTCCTATAGGGGGCGCTTCGAGCGGCTATGGGTGGTCGATGAACGTGGGGTGAATCTGAGACAAATTTTGGAAGGCGCCAATATGCTGAAGCACGTTGCGCTCCACTCGCAAGACCCATACCGCGCTGACGAAAGCCTGGTGCTCACGTGCCCGCTCCCCTCCTTGCGCAGTGTTCTTTTTGAGGGCACCGATGTGGCCCCCGCTACCTTGCACGTCACAGTATGGGGTAACCTTACCCGCTTGGCTCTCAGGCTTCCGTCAGGCGGCTATTACCTGGCGCGCGAATTCGTTGACCTTGTGTCGCGCTGTCCAAACCTCCAAATATTGGTCTTCGGCACTTTCATCCCCGAGAGTGCTGAACATAACGGCCATCAACTCCAGCCTTTTCGCCCCCATCCCAACCTCCGCTTCCTCACCGTCGTCCTGCGCTATCCCGACCTGCTCGGACCGGTGTCGCCCACTTTAATGTTTCCTGCCCTTCTCCGCCTTCGCGTGCGGCCCGATTTCAGGAGTAACTGGGGGGATGATAGCAAGGAAGGCGAGGAGAACGTCGTGACCCTGCCCTCGCCCCAGCGTTTTTTCCAGATGGAGGCGGAAAGGAACGAAGACTTTTACACGTTCGGCGTAGGGTGGGCAACCGTCACACACCTTGACGTTTACTTTCGCGCAGACATAGACGTCTTCCGCACGGTGATGGAGCTCTGTCCGAATCTCCAGGTACTTGAGATGTCCGGCGTGCGCTGCAGCGAGCGTTCGACCTCCTTGCCAACTCGCCTCACCTACCCGTCGCTCTGCGAGTTGCATATTACAGTCAATGTGCCGCTTGGGAATATCCTGCAAAAGGTCAAGCTACCTGGCTTGAAGATTCTGACGGTCGAAGCGGCAGATTGTGGGGAGCACAGCGACTTTATTAACATGCTGCTTCGCTCTCGCTGCGCACTCGAGACGCTTGAGGTATGGGATGTTGGGCTGCATGGAAGGACATATTGGACCGAGGGAGAAAGAAAAGATCTTTTGGAATCGCTGCCTACTCTGACTGCACTAAAGCTTGACCCGTTCGCTTATTAGTACCTACTCATTCGCAGGCATTAAGCTGGTATAGCTCCGCCACAGAACAAATGCATTATGCTTTCTGTGTAGTAATATGCAACTACCTGATCACGTATGTACATAATATAGCTATCCTACATCGCCACAGCCATCCTCGCCTTCTTCCTAAAGGCTATAGGCTGCTCGCAACACTCGCAGTGTCCATTTCAGGCTGCGATGAGGCACAGAATCGCTCGGCCTCTTCACCGTCTGGAAGTGCCATTCTTGTCGGCACCGTCCCAATCGCGTTGCCCGGCCGGCATGGTCTGGCACGCATTGAGAGCCGCGGACGGCCACCCAATGGCTTGTGTGTACTGCACCCGCCCATAAGGTGGGACGGGCGCCACAAAGCCTGCTGAAACCTAAAATGCACTCCATCCCTTGACTCGAGGGAGGGGCGCTTGGTGGGAGGCCGATGACGTGCCGAAAAAGGAAACAAACGAAATTCATACAAACCATTGGTAAGGCTGCTGCGGCCAGCAGACCAAGGTCGGCCCCTCTGGTGCAACACATGCCGCGGCGACGCGGCGCCCCCTGACGAGGATGCAATGCCCTAAGCCCCACCCCCGCAGCCGTCAGGCTCCTCAGGTCCGCGGTCGATACCGGCACAAACTTCCACTAGGGTTCAATGGTGGCATCGTTCCCTGAGTCGTCGCAGGCGCTCGGTACCAACGAGAGCGGTCGTGTGTGTAGACAGGGACGTGGTAGCGGCGGGCCGGTGAGCATACTGCAGTTCCGCCTTGTAACTCATGCGAATTGACTGGGAACCCCCAGCAGCCACCCACCACACAATTCAACCTGAACCTGCCACACTCGTGGACCGAGTCTATGCCCGTCGCAAACCACACATGGGGATATAAGGCTTTTTTCGTGGGGTGGCAGTGAGTGCCTCCCCTTGCTCTCCTCTATCTGCTGCTCACACGCAGCGGTGCACTCACGGTCGGCCTTGATCACTGCACCATGTGGGTGGCTTTGTAATGACGGCACGACATGATGGACGTACGCCACCTCCGTGCCTTTTATCTTTCTCTTTATTCGCTGTGCGTGGCGGAGTTATATTTCAGCATCAAGCGAAGTTCGCTGCTTTACCTTCGCCCCAACAATGGGTCGTTCGCGCAGTCACCGTCTTTGGACGTACATGGAGAGGTCGACATCTCAATGAGGTGGGTTTGACATTGCCCTGTTTTACGCTGCGCGTTCGGGATGCTCGACAATGGACGTCTCTTTTGATAGACGGGGGCGGTGATAGTACACCCGTGACTCAACCAAGGTATTCCGACGGCCGTCGCGTGACGGCTGGAGAGCACGGTCGACGGCGGAGTGTGGGAGATGTTGCGGTCGATTGTAATCAGACTGCGTCTGTCCAAAGAGCGGTTTTTGCATTTCGTACATTACAGCCATAGCCTTTAAGTATTCGGACAGACGCGCTCAGATTTAATGGGGGATCCGATTAGTACATATGTGTGCCAGTTCTCAATTTGACAGCCGTCACTTCTAGGACATCCCCTACTCTCAGCAGTATGAATGTTATCCACGCCGGTGTTACTGCCAAGTAAAAGTTGAGTCTCGTAATTTCTGCGGTGTCGGCACCAGAGCCCCTTCGATTTATCACCCTCGTGCACCTATCCAACCTTCGCAGATAAATTGGGGACTATTCTGTGTTTGAGTCGCTCAGTACCCCCTCATATGATACTGCAAATGCGCAATATTCCCGCGATTTGTTTGTTGTGATGCGCGCCGTTTAGAGAGTTGTCCGAACCAGCGCAATTTCAACTTCAACACAGTGCGCAAATCCGTATTACGTCGTGGTTCAGGGGTGATATACGCGAGGTAAAGTCTAGGGATGTAACTAATCAATGTAATAAATGGCACCGCGAGAATTAAAGGGCTCGGATTCAACTAACCGAGGGATGTGACCAGTAATCATGACCAAGGAAATAATCCTTGGACCATGGGTTTATACGGGGAACCGATGAGTCCAGGTCCGGCACATTACAGAGTACATCACTAATGTGCTTATATGCTCTTCGCTGACTAGCCTACAATAGGATACCAATAATCCATCCTCGTGCGGCTCGTTTGGATACCGCTCCCTTGATTCTGAGGCCCGGGCAGCCCGAATCTTACGGATGGAAGTGGCCAATGCGAAACAATTAGTAGAGGAGCTGCGCAAGCGTGTATCCCAGCTGGAAAGAAATGCGGTCGGACAGAAAATTCAGTTACAAGTGCTAGAAGGGAATAGACACATCGAGGTTAGTAACCTTTGACTGATTTGGCTATGGGCTAATATGTACTCTAGGCCAATGTGTGGCTCGCTGCTTGAACGCATCAACGGCTTGAACGTCGGTGCTAAAAATGATATAACCCCAGGTTCTCGCAGTTCCAGGCCAACATTCCACGGCCTACCTTTAGATTTGCGCAAACGAAACTCAAATGTTCCCACTTGCCCTCGTCCCAAGGGGACAATCTACTGGACGCGGGAGGAATGGCATCAAGAATACCAGAATGGCCGAGGCATTCTGAGTGTCTCACGCCGACCAAACGAATCCACTCCTGGACAGGGCCGTCAGGGTACTAGCAAAGGGTCGACCCCCTTTATCATCGGTTCAGATGGTTACATTGCAGACCGCGCGCGGCAAGGACAAATGCGCGGCCATATGCAATCGCTATGGCAGACCCTCGCGTTCTTCAAACTCGCACCTACAAGCTGGTCAAAGGCAACCTCCCTCGCACAGGAATTTATTGCGCTCTCTATGTGCCTCGAATACGAAGAGTTCCGGCTCTGCGACAAGGGCTGGAAGGCGGATGCCTTTGCAACTAGGCACTACCCTAACTGGAAGGGTAACCCGCACCCGGCGACCATCAAAAACGAGATAAGACAAGAGGGCCCCGTCAGCGCGACTCGGAAAGCGGTCTAGATGATGGTCAACGGGCCTGTTTTGAAGCGCGCCCATGCCAGTCCCACAAATTCATCTCCCTGTTCTCCTTCAGCTATCCATCGCTCCAAGAAGAAGAAAGATGACCACACGGACGGTGAGCGCTCTGCTGATACTAGGATATCATACTCGCTCGACGAAACAGACCCGCAGTCCAGCTCCCTGGTCGCTCCCGAGCCCGGTTTGATCAATCCGCCGATAATACGCGGACTAGAGTCCGGTTCCCCGGTTTCTTCCAGTTCATTCTTCGAACGAGCTGCCTCACCTGCAACAACTAGCAGAGTTATTCCCTCCGGTAAGAAACCCTCGCCCGGGCGAAATCGCATTGGAGTAAGTACTGACCTAATCTTTAAAGAATTGCTACTAAAGTATTTGTAGATTATAAACCCGCTTTCCCGATGGACCAAGGGGCGTAACGGTCCGACAGATCCATCTGCTCCTCCGAGTGCAGGGCCGTCTACCGCCGAGCTTACACAGCAATTTTCGAACGCTCATGTCGCCGATCCCAACGAAATCACCGTCCCTTCGACCTTGACTGGGAAGATGCTATTATTTCAGAGAATGTTCAATTCGTTGCAAGCGGTCACCACTTCCTCGTCCTCGTCCGAGCTAAAGGTAGGGGGGAATTCGGGCGGACAACAGCGTCATACAGCCAAGTAGGCAATGAGATTATATTTTGATGCTTCTATTGATTTGGTCTTACTTTCAGGAATATCTGCCGTACGGAATACACGGAACCGAACCCAGGGAAAACGAATAGCCAATTCGAGGTCTACTGGAGGAAACTATCCGACGAAGAGAAGAAATCTATATGGAAGAATTCCAAGTCTCGAAGACCAAACTCAGGCCAAAGGGAAGGGAAAGGCGGCAAACAGCGCCCTAGACAACGAGGGTCCTGGCCACAATGCTGACGAAGCCGAGCGCACAAATTCAGATAGAGCTACTACTGCCTGAGCGGACTCACAGCTCGGCCCCGGTCTCCTTTTCCCTACACATGTACCTTTATTCTCGTATGCTGTCTGTTCGTTACCGTTTGCTATTTTCCTAGTTGCATCGTGCGTGTGTATGGCTGTGTACTAGCAAA
Organism: Boletus patriciae; assembly: GCA_038093075.1. NCBI lineage: Eukaryota > Fungi > Basidiomycota > Agaricomycetes > Boletales > Boletaceae > Boletus > Boletus patriciae. Next base: position 25,834 of record JBBPRK010000114.1, read on the forward strand.
GAATAAGCTATTCTTTTTCGTGCAACGAGTGCAAGGTTTTACAGTACCCGACAGCACAAGGTTCTACGTACGCGCTATTTCGCATACAGGAATCTACAAATGCCTTGTATCGCATACATCCTTCTACAGGAACACGGTTTATCGGGACAATCATCTACAAGAGTTTGTAGGTATTTGCAGTACCTTGTTGTAGGTTTTGACTGGGCTTGATCAGCTGACTTGGCTTACTTGACTGACTTGTGCGATTACTTTGACTGACGCACCCAGGACTCCAGTAACCGACCTGGCTGAATTATGTGGCCTATTTTACTGAGTCGTCCGAACGATTGGCATGGCTAGCTAGGTTGCCTGGTTCGACCCCCTGACAGCTAACCTATATGGCTTATTTGACTGACTCTGACCTGATTGGGTGACTGACTTGACCGACTCGATTGGTAGACGCGCTTGGGTTACTGAGTTGACTGGGCTGACCTATTTGACAAATTCCGCTGACACACTCACCAGACTGGCGGCGTTGACTGAACGCATTTGCGGGCCTCTCCCTACTTACTTGACTCGCCGAAATGTCGAGCCCGCTAGACCGACCGACCTGACAGACCGACCTGACAGACTCGGCTGAGTCTACTTACAAGAGCGGCGCCAGTCACCTAACAACTATCCACAGACCGACTCTGCTCGCGACCCTCATATTTATGGCCGAAATAGCTGACCCTCCCAATATTCACGCAGCTGGCAGACTCTGAGATTCTTTTCTTATCAATGCCAGTCAGGCCCTATTGCCGCAAGTTTCAAAGTGTCTGATTTGGGCTCCTTCTCGTTACCGCGGTTAGTATGCAACATATTTCCCCATATGCAGCTATGGAATACTACAAATGTCTGAATTCTTTTAGTAGCTCATATACTGATACTTCCTCTCCTTTGAACGTTGGGTCCACTGCTGGGTTCGTCATGAAAGCAAAATACTGGCCCTTCGTCTGGAGCCCAACGCTACTCAACACCTTCCGGGCGATTATCGACGCAGCTACATGGCAGGCTGAACGTTGACGCTTCGTTTGTTGCGACTGATACTCCGCATCATGGACTACCATTCCACAGAGCGCGACAAGAGAACGTTGGTATAACTCTGGGCTACAATTCAGGTGACGTTTGGGTCTACTTGAGCAACTTACTTCTTGAACCATTGATTATGGGAAGCGCTAGCACCATGCGGCAGAGAGTTTCTAGCGTTCCCCTCTGGTCTTCGTTAGTGAGGTACCTTCCTTTGTACTTGTCGATATGTCTGGAATGTTCTGCCAGGTGCATGGTATCGTAGTTATGAAAGTGGCCGCCCTTGCAGAAGCCTGCAACAGGAGTGTAAACGGTGTGTATTTGACCTGGAGGCATCGCGCTATGATCTCAAGTTGGGTGAAAACCTTCCTAAACTTTGTTTGAACACCTACATCAGGTCACCGGGATACGCGTATATTACTTGACACTGTATCCGCTCTTTGAACGTGCTGAGCACTTCATCTCGGTCCGCGACCCTGGAGATGTATTCAGCAAATGTCTTGCGGTCGATTTCTGGGTCCTTTATTCTGATGCAAATCCAAATTTTGCAGCCGGAAAACGGGACCACAAATGTCCCCCCTCCTTCAGCGTCGTGGTGGGGGGTTGTGAGTATCCCGGCTTGGTGTAACAACCCCCAGGAACGTGCTGTGAATACGTCCGGCGGGAGCACCTTGCCAACGACGTCGACGGTCTTGTGCGTCTGGTTAAACCCAACTCCCACTCCGTCATCCAGGTTCCTGCCATTGGTTAGTTTTCGTTGGAACCTTCCATTCGACACACTCACTGCAAAGGATCTGGCGGACTTAACTCGGCAAGAGGAAAGTCCAAAGCTACTTGCGCGATGTTTGGGTCGTTGACTCCTTGGAGGAATTTCCGCACCGTCGTATCCATATGGGGATTAGAAACGTCCTTTGCACGCTTTTTCATATCTGGAAATGTGTTCATAGTAGCGTTTGGTAGAGATCGCCGGTCACCCACCATGAATATGGATCACTCGGTCGGGGAAACACCCAAAGTCATCCGACAGGCCTTCTTCTGAGAGCTGGAAGTCGTTTGTCTTGACGAATCCTTTGAGAACGACCGTCTTCCCTTGGGATAACTGGCCTCGCATGGCCTCCAAGAGTTCCTTGCGGCGCATAGAGTTTGGAAGGAAGGCGACCAGGTCGTCGGCGATCATCGACTGCGGTAGATTGGCCAGATCACTAACGTATTTTCTGTCCTTCTTCAATAGGTTGATTTCTTTGTCTTTGCGCCTTCCCACCAAATGTGGCAGTACCGTCCTTGGCCCACCCTTCCACTGCACGGCCTTCGCCTGTTGGGGAACTTGCACGCCCAGTATACCTTCCACAAGGTCCAGCTGCTCCCCGTGTGGGGTCGGGTGAGAGCCGGCCTGTACGCCTGCAACGGTGTATGTTTTAGGGGCCAGCCCAGTTACCTCTGAAGGCCCATCGTTGGCTTGTATGCCTGCCGTTACATATTCTTGTTGGGAAGGGTTGGCCTTCGTTGGCTTCCAGCTTGAAGGAGAGGCGTCGGCCGGGCCGGGCGCAGACGATGTCGAAGGGTCAGCTTTTGCCCCTTGTTCCTCTTCCTTTTCTGCTTGTTTACGCCGTTCCCTTGGTCGATCGTCAACCTGGGTAGCTTGTTAGGTCATGCTCTACTCACCGGTATTCTTTCGCATATTTCCTATTTCGCGCCTTTTCCGCCTCCCGATCTGCTTCGTTCCTACTGTCACAGTTAGCGACCCAGAATTGCGATCCATGTAAGCTTACTGTCTTGCCCGGCTTCTCTGTTTGTAGATGGCTGCCATAGATTTCTTTTGTGATGGCTAAGTGGAACGTGAGCGCGCCTATACCCTATAGTAAACGGACGTACCCCTTCGCCAGTTTGTCCTTCATTAGGTCGTTTGCTCATTAGTGTATTGTTTTAGGTTGCGTGACGTAGTAGATGTGGGGTGAGAGGGTCAATTATAACTTTGGTGACTTCTCAAATATGTCACGTGACCGTGTTTCTTGTTAAATATTCCTGCCTGCTCCTACCCAGCATATTTGACAAACGCACCAGACTCCTACCCATTCTCCAGGAGGTACGATTACTTGTATCAGAGCGGCAGTCGTGGAACAAATAATGCAACGCAACGGGGTTTTGAGAACGACCCCCCGAACGACTGGCACAAGCCGTTGTTGCGCCACAAGTTAGTCGCGTTCGTCTCCGCTTGTCTCCCCTCTGTGAAGTACCACCAGCTTACCAGGTTCGTATTCCTTTTACATGGTCACCTATCGCCAGCCGCCGCCCAGCGGGTGACAAATGGGCAGCGTCCTCAGCCCCAGCCAAGAGTGACAAATGGCTGTGAGTGTCTGATAGGGCCTAAACGTACCAGTAAGACATGAACAGCCATTTCTCTATCGGATTCGATGCGACTCGACGAACCTCGTTGAATTTCGGCCGCTCGTGTCGACAAATCCCTCTCGTTCTGAAAGCCTCTATAGGCCACGCTGGCAAATAGTGGGTGATAGCGCTCGGTAGGGGGTGACAGAATCCATACAATTGCAGATCCGTGCATACGGAACGGTCCATATTCCATGAAGCGCTACGGGACCGGACATGGAGAGCAGTGTAGTAATGGTACAAATGTGTGGGGAACATGCAGGGAAGGGACACGGCGTTATTGTGCAGTATGTAAAGAATCTCTGGCAGGACAATGAAAGGCGAATGCTAGTACTGGCGTGACGAGCATGGTATGGATAGCGTCTATTCCTCGTTGGCGTAATCTTCGGGATCGGAGGCCTTGCCGTTGGGCACAGATCCACTTCCGGCACTCTTCTTGGCAGCCTTGATTGTAGCTGAACGTCGTTCGTATTCCTGCAGACTGTAGGTAATCAAACTGCCGAGGTGACTCAAGCAAACAGTACTAGGCTTACCGATACTCGAGGATCTTTATTCGCTTTCATGGCATCCCAGACTGCAGCGTATTGGCCACGGGTACCACCTTTATTTTCCTTGCACCACTCTGTAGCGTACAGATTTCTTGCCGAGGTCGAGTTGGCGCTAGGCCGCATAGTGGAGTTCGGGTCCGCTTCCTTGCGCTTTCGTTTGGGTTTATTGGCATCGGTAGCGGTTATGGTCGTAGTTGCTGTGACCGGCGAGTTTGAAGTGGAAGCATGAAGAGGGAGACCGGCAGATTGTTGTGTGATAACCGCCTGAGCCAGCTGCATCAGGGGGTTAGGAAGGACGGAGAGACGTGCTTGATAGTTTTCAGTTGACAAGGCAACAGCAAGAACCTTTTCGGTGGCAGTGGTTGTGGCAATGGTGGCAGAAATGGAATGGGCTTGACCATTTTGGGTCATCGAGGGAATGGCGAGAGTATTGGCAGCCATGGTGGCGGCGGCGAGCGAAGGAACTTGACTGCTTTGAGTTGACGAGGGGGGAATATCGGGGGTGGTGGTGGCGAGCAATTGAGTGTGACCGTTTTGAGTCGACAGGGGAATATCAGGGGTGCCGGTGGTGGCGAGCAAATGAGTATGACCGTTTTGAGTCAATGGGGGAATGTCGGGAGTGGTGGCAGCAAGTAAATGAGTGCGACCGTTTTGAGTCGACAGGGGAATAGCATCGGCGGCAGTGGTTGTGGAGACAGTGTGCGCAGCTGGCTGCGAGGCCCGAGGCCCAGGAGGCGCTCGGATGATCTGTAGCTGGGTGGGTGCTGTTGGTATGAGCAGTCGGTTACTCTCGTCAGGAGTGGGATCAACAATGATGATGGCGTCTTGCTCGAGCTTCTTTCGTTTTGTGGAAGGTACGTTGGTCATAGAAGATGACGCCGGGCGTTTTCTTGTTTTCCCATTTCTGGACAGCTCGGTGGATGCACTATCTGTGGTCTCTTGCTTGACGTGGTTGGTTTCCGAGTCACCGGGTGCCTGGGGACGGTCTGACCATTGGGAATAATATAGTCCCATAAACGTATCTGCCTTCCAGTTATCTGCACAGTAGCGAAAGACAGGAAATTTCAGACGCATGCTACGAACGACGTATTCCTGTGCCGGTTGGGTGCAACGACCCCGCGATGTTGGTGCGAGGCCAAATTTGAGTAACGTATAGGCGAGAGAGCGCTGGAAATCGCGCATGCGGGCTTGTTCATCCTTATTGACAATATTTCCGTTCTCGTCCTCCAAGAAGCCAATCGTTCCAGAGTCGCCGTTTCGGGTCGTTCTCAAAAACCCCTTGCCATTGTTGTAGTCCTTGAGGTAGTCTTTCTTGGTCCAGTAGATGATACGTGGGAGCTCGGATTGCGTGAAAGATGGGGTGGTGTCGTTCGTGCGTGCGTCTTGCAAAAGGGACATGAGAAGTGAGGTTGAGTCGTTGGGGGTCGAGGATGGCCCAGACGATGACGACAAAGGTTTTGGTGGGTCCATCTCGGGCCGGAGGGTGTCGAGCTTTGTGAGGAATTGTTCGTAACGCTTGCTGTGGGGGAGACGTTAAAAGCCTACAAGAAAGCATGTAAAAAACAGCCTACTTGGACACGGACAATTGTCCTTCGAGCTTTACAACCTCTTTGCGGAGAGACATGATCTCTGTTTTGAGGGACACCGCCATTGTGTTTTGTTCCGAGATTGAGAAGGACTCATTTTCGCCATGGCGACCTGCCAGCTGGCTATATGCGCCATCAAACGATTCAGATCGTCTCTGGTTATACGAGTAAAGCTTTGATGACTGCATGGAAGCTCTAGAGTCCTTTGATAGATAACTTTACAGGTTAGTACCTCGGCTTCGTGCATGTGAGACCTACACTGCGATAAGAACCCCAATCATTGGAGATCTGCTGTCCAAAGAGTCGTTTTTGCTCCATTTCCGGGCTAGAGTCCTCGAATGCATCTGCAGAAGAGAATTGGTATAGTGGGTCCAAGTTGCATGCGGAATCTTCGGCTTGACCAGAGCGGCGAGGAGGTCTTATAGCGTATCCTGGAGGCATGGGGAGAGTTGGAGAATGTCTAGAGTATTGCATACCATGGTGGGTGTGATCGTCATGCCAGTCGTGTCCAGTCATAATAGCATTTGGAGGGAGGGAGCAGAGTGTATGCGCCTATGAGGCAGAGTACAAAGTCACACTGGCGTTATTCCTATCGTAGCCTTCTACCACTACAATGCCTACTGTCGTCAATCCAAAACTCGACCCCACCAATCCCGCAGCAACTCCGGCGGTCACAACTGGACCAAAGAACACCATTGTGCTTGAGATCGATAATCTCCTGTTGGGCTGGCCGACGTACGTGATCGACTATACACCAGATCAACCTGGACCTGTCGTAAGTAATATTGGTCCATTTTCATAGTATCACACTAACCTCAGAGCATAGAAAATCATATTAAGGCTCACAGATCTCAAGAAATATGTCTGGGTTGACTCGGGTGACGAAGACTCCGAAGACGGGCAAGGCAAGCCGGACAAAGGTAATCTTTGAACCATCTTATTGTGATTTCTGTCCGTGTCATAGTATCAACTACACCATCTACAGCTAAAAAGGATAAACTGCAGACAGCGAGGGTTATGGTAGATTTCACTGGTGTGTAAGTGACCGTTTGTCCTATCTGCCTTTTTTTGTCCTATGGCATAATATAGGATGGAGCAGCAAAACGTACATATGAAGAAACGTGTTGTTGGCGCGACGCCTGTGAACCTATATGGTATCCTCGAGGATGTCAAACCTGTGAAGAGGAAGACCTTCGGTGAAGGTAGTGACATGCCATGGCCCCCCCGTCGTTCCCGCGCATTCCGAGAAGTCTCGACCAACCAAAGCACCGGCGCATTTTGTGTCCTCCAAACTACTCCTGCTGCGGTGAAGGCTATTGCCGAGAAAGAGAATGCCAGTGGCAAGTTGGAGAGACTCCACGAGGACTCCGGAACGCATATGTAGAGGTTTGCCACCACCGTCAGCTTCGTTCACTGGCACTGTATTTGTATTCGTATTGCTGTATTGTTGCTCTTGCCTGCTGTGTGTACAATGAAATGGATTTGAGTACAATTGCCAGAGTGTGCTACGAGTGATCAAAATCATCCGATTCTCCAAATCTGTCCTCGTCCTCGTCATCTTCGATTTCAACCACGAAGCCCCCTAGCTTCGTTACATCCATGCCAGGCTGCTCGAACATGAACTAATGTTCTTCTCCATCTAGCATATGTGGATTCATAGCAACAACTTGTTCAATCGATGTCGCGGGAATAACAGTAATCTCGTCGGGTCCAAGGTACTTGCATGAGTAAAGTGCACCGCTGGATTCTTCAAGTGCATGGATGTTCGGACCAGAATATAAAGAAACGAGTGCAAGGGCAATGGGCGGGGCATTGACTTGTGGTTGACTCTGGAAGAAATAATGGACGATACTAAACTTGATGGTGCCATCGAGACGAAACTAAAATTGTATATTATCAGGAGAACAACACTGACAGTACCAAAAAATATACTTTAACGTTCCGGCATTTTCGTGCATCTCGTCGTTGTTCCCGCTTGCAACAAAGGGCCCGACATTTCTGACCATTAGGGAGTGCCATGCGATCCCAGCGACGGATTTTCAGGCGTTGATCACGGCCAATAAACTTGAGATCAGGTGACAAGGGTGCATATTTTTTGATCCAGTCTATGATACGTGTTGACTCTAGTGCAGTTGTCTCGCGTCGGGAGCGTTCATGTTTGGGTAAAAGAACATATCCGTCACTGATCTCATACGGGCCACGAGGGTTAGCGAATGTCTTGGCGTGGGGATCGAGAGATGGCATCACCATCTTCAGTGCATTGACTCGAGCACGGCGAATGGCACGTTGTGTGAGATTTGCATAGCACTGAGAATGTTGCCGTAGCTCCTCTGTAAGATTTCCGATCGTGCGTTCCATCGTCCATTGGGAAGCACAAATAAGTGGTCCTTTTGTCTCGACCTCATGGCCATAGTGTGTGAGCGCGTGAATGCTCTGACGGACAAAGTGAATCCGGTCGATCCTGCGTTGATAATAAAGGTCGTCAAATTCTCTCGTGAACTCGATGAAAGGATGGTTAGCTTCCTTGAGCTCCTCTCGACCAATGGAATGTTGGGTGATAAGACGGACAGCCCGAGCGAGTCGACAAAAACTTCTCCAGTATTGAGGAGGGAGAATGTCATGTAAAAGACCCGGTCCAAGTCCCCACAGGTACAAGTGGAATTCCCATGCCTTGTAACCACTGTTGATCTTCTCCGCAGGGTTGCGAGGCGGTCGGCCAAAGACGCCAGGAATATCAACAATGGCAGCAGCAACCCGTTCTCCATGGGCCTTCCAAATGCGTGAATTGGAAAGCGTCGCCCAATCCCATGTCGATTTGTCATCATCAGGATCACAGTCGAGTGTTCCTCGCCACAATGGAATGAGGATGTCTGGAAGATTGAGCGAGAGTAGATGCATGACGTCCGATCCGAAACACTTTGGAATACCAAGGGTGCGGCCCGCGGGAAGGCCGAGGAAGATGCTTGGCTTAGATATGCCTGTTTCGAGGCGGTTACGCTTGTATTAAGTCCCATTGCGGGAGAGAAGGACTTTGGCAAGGTTTTGAATGTATGTCTCCGTTGAAGCAACAAAGTGCTCGGGGTTGACATCATCATGATCGGACCCGTTGACAGGAATATCCGGCTTTAGCATCACAGGGTAGTAGATGGAACCACCTTCCTTATGGCGTCCCGGCATGCCGCAATACAGACGACAGCCGTTTCTGCCATGGTGTCCGACGAGACCGTTGAGATACGCTAGACCAGGTCCGTCTGATGTTGCAATGGCAATAAAGATGTTTGAGACATAAGCGACCTTGCGTGCAGCATCCCAGACGTGCGGACCTTCCTGTTGAATAGCAACGGCATGATGAAAGCCAGGGAATAGGAATGAGTCGATGTTTTTGGGCTTATTCGGACCAGGTATAACAACTCCGGGGAGGACATATTCTTTTTTGTATCGTGCCTCGGGCGAGTGATCGAAAACGACCCAAATCGACATCCAACAGTCCGAGGCCTTGTTCCGATAGATCTGTGCGCCATCCATAGAAAACATCAGCACGATGTCGTCGTCCGTGATCTCGTTGGCCATGTAAGCATCCAAGTAGTCGATCCCATCGAAAAAATCATTGTATGTCGGCACTGTACCACAATTGCGCTCGAGCTCTTTGAGAACATCTTCAGTATGCGTTTGTCGATATCGCATCTCAGTAGCTTTCAACGGATCCCGAAACATCGCCTGGAGTTGTGGGCCAACGAGGAGGGTCGAGAATTGCTTCCGCGGAGACTTGACAGTGCCCTGAGACTCCCGGGGATGGTCAGGGCCCCATCGGGATTCGCCACATTCAGTACAATGGTCGAGATGGGCAAATGGGCCCGTAAATCCTATACACGAGTTGGTACACATGTCGTGGACGACAGCCTCGACTCCCGTCAAAGTTACGATCGCGTTTTTGACCTGGAAAAGGGTAGGGAAGCTTGTGAGGTTGCTGAACTCCATGAAAGTCGCGCGAGTTGTCTCGTAGTCCAGATCCGCATTCGGAAGTCCGAGATAAAGCTTGATCGCCGCACGGAGGGTTTCCTGGCCGTCGAGAGAGAGGGGCTCGGTCGGAGGGTTACGCAGGCACTGTACAGCATGCTCATCAACACTAACACCTTTATCGTCAAGAGAAGCCTTTTGAAGGGCGGAAATAACCTCCATTGCGATGCGTAGGTCGTCCATTTTAATGTTCGAGTAGATCTCTTCAAGCAAGACTGTATCGTCACCATTGAGATTCGAGGGGTCGGATGCTGCGTTATCCCCCGTATTCGAGTTGGTTTCTGTATTATCGGCTTGCGCTCGCGTTGTGGGGCGACCCGGAGAGTGGCTTGGCTGTGATATCGACAAGAAAATCAGTAGGGCACGGCGGGAAAGTAGGTGACAATATACACTCAGAGATCTGGCTTCAAGTTGATGATCATTCGGACAATCTTGCGTTGTACTCTGGGACGACGGCTCGAAGGGGGAAGTCGAACGCAGAGGCTGCGACTGAGAATCTTCACTCGGGACTCCTGGGGTTGTATTGGCTCGGGTATGAGACCGGGAATTGGATCCACTGGCAGACGGACTTATGCCAGCCTCTTGGCGAAGTCGTTGGATAGAAGGATGAACAGGGATGGCGCTCCCCTCTGCGGTGCGATATCTTTCATGCCAGCGAAAAGCGGCTCGGCTGACTTCCTTCAGAGCACCGCCACAAACAGTCTTGCAGTCGCAAAAGTACTTCTTTCTGAATCGACCTCTTGCAGGCATGGTGAGGGGATCTGGATTAACGCACAGACAGATTTTCTCGAGTCGAGGCAACGACGAATGCAAGAAGAAAGAGGTATGCGCTACTATCTAATCTACAGTACTCGTCATGTGATCTTCTTTTCGTCGCGCTTCACTGTTTCGTTCGTGCTTGGTGCATCGAAACAATCGTTCAGCTTGCTTCGGAGACCAAAACGTTCGTGAAAAACACAAACAGCCACTCGGGAGCACCATCGACCACTCTGACTGTTTCGGCCCCACTAGATCCCTCGACTGATCACTCACAGCCATTTGTCACTTTCGACTGGGACTTAGGATCCACTATTGTCTCAGCAAGTAAGAACGAGGGGTGGCCCGTGGGTACATGTATAGCCACTTATGATTGGATAACACGCAAAGCGCCACATCCGTGGCAAATCCCGCCACGGATGACTCAGCAAACGCCGGCCTTCCTGGAATCGACCTTTGGACCCGCCGTGCCCCCTCACTTCGGCGTGTTGCACCTGCGCTCGGTGGCCACCGGCAACAGTCCTCCACCGTTGACCAAAGAGTGAAGGTGCTTAGATCCAGTTCTCATACTTGACACACATAGCAAATATTTGGTAGTGGGAAATGTTGGAAACTCATCTCGTATGGGTTTCATATTTAGTAGCTTACATAAGCACGACCTTATTTTGGTCGTCGAGTACAGTAGTTTTACTTTAGTGACTACACTACAGTTTTCTACAGGTTATGAGCCCCGCAAGCGCCTGTTAGCTCACTCAATCAGACTCAAAGATGCCATACGAAGTCGAACTCGAAGATGGTACTTTTATTTTAGTACCAAACCTCGAAACGGACGGTAGCAATTGGAACATGTACCGCGCGAACTTACTCAGCGCAGCAAGTGTTGAAGGATTCGCTGCACTCTACGACGGCACCGAGACACCCCCAGACCCGGCGACAACAAACGATGACAAACGGAGAGCCTGGGCACAGCGAAACGCCGAAGCCAGGTGCCTGATCGTCACGACAATCCCGGATTCAATTCTATTCAACATTCGTACTACGAAAACAGCTCACGAAGCCTTTGTACAAGTCAAAAAATTATTCCAGAGCTCTACTACCACTACGACGACCACTACGACACCACCACCACCACCCCGTACTAACGCGGCACCACGAATCACCTACGACAAGCCGCGCAGCCACACCAGGGTTAGCAAGGAGTCGAGAACTCGGGAAGGCCACGTACCACGTAACAAAGCGCGTCGCGAGCGCGAACGCGAGAGGAAGGGTGGGGAAAGAGTCGAAAAGAGGCGAAAAGAGAGTAGAGAGGGTGAGAATGCCAGCGCGAGAGCCCGAGGACACGAAGCCGCAGCGACGACTGTCGGCGTGAGCCTCGCAGCCACCGCGAGCAGCCACGAAGACGACGGCGACAGCGCTAAGGCCCGTCGCACGTCGGTCGTGCCCCAGAAACCCCTACCAGCGAGTCGGCAGGTCACCAACACGACCGCTGACGCCGTGAACCCGAACGCGACACGCGCCGAGCCCACAAGGCCAGAGGACGCGTCGTGCAAGCCACCGGAAGGGCTCCCGAGCACGTCGCTCGAGGGGCGAAGGTGTGGAGTGAGCGACGAGCTCAGCGAGGTCCCAACGGACGAGACAACGTCGACCACACAGCCGACGTGGATGCCACGAGACGACGAGTCGAGTGGGGAGGTCCATGAAGTGGCGAAGAGCCACGAGGAGGCGGTGGGGGAAGACATCGAGGGTGGGCAAGTCGAACAAAACGGATGTGTCACATACGAATGCGCAGACGCGGGGACCAGCGGCATTGCAGAGGAAGCGCACAGCAAGGTGCAGGATGAGGTCGACAGGTCGACGACGCGTCGAGACATGTCGATCGAGGGGGGGAGATGGAGTGCGACGACGCGCGAGCGATCGAGCACGGAAGCTATCGAAAAGGATCAGCGCACCTCACCGGACGATGAAAACGTACCTGAGGCACCCCCAACACCTCCTGAGCCACCCGACAAGCCTGCACTGCGACACAGCGAGTCCCCGAGCGCCGAGCTCGAAGGGGAGAGGAACGCAGCCTCGAGCTGCGACGCCGAGCGCACCAGCGGCGATACGGACATATCGGGAGTGTCGACCAATGCCGAGGAGCTGCCTAACGCGTTAGAACTCGAGCGCAAACGCTCGAATCGAAGAAGTCGGAAGAACTCACCTGGAATGACTCAAGTCGACTCAGGCGACCCGGACAGCGAAGCGGACGCATCGCCAATGCCAGGGCATGCCGAGAGCACCGGGGAGAGTCCGAAGAAGCTATGGAACGCGTCAGGAGTCCAGCGCAAGCGCTCAGAACGACGAGTTGATGAAAACTCACCTGAAGGAGCTCGAGAGGAGCCAGAAGACCCATGCGGCGAAACGGACGTACCAGGCAGCTCCCACACCTACCAAGAAGGCCCCAGATACCAGGGAAACGAGCGCGTCGTCGAAACGAACGCGTCGAACCCAGATGGAGGACCAGGAGGTGATATG
>JBBPRK010000115.1:0-38680 GCA_038093075.1 Boletus patriciae
GGATCTATATCTGATGATTTGGTGAAGGTCTTGGTTCGTATCTGCACGAGCCAGGAACTGGGATTCTTCCTCCCATCCATTATACTCGAAGAGTCGGGAGTCGGTGATTGCATTGACACGGGTGTGCCGAGGGGGTTGATGGGTGGATTTCTGGAAATGGGAGTTGTGACGGGAGGTGTCAGCGGTGTGGGAAAGGTAGAGGTCTTTGGACTGATTGAGGAATTCATCGATGGATAGGGTTCTTTGGTTCCAGTTGATGGTTGGATTGACGTCTTTGAGCCAGGGGAGTCCTAAGATTATGTTTTCGTTTCCTAGGGAGATGACGTGGAAGGTGACCTTTCGGGCAATACCCTTGATGTTAAGGAAGAGGGTGGAGGTGAAGCGAATTACTCCTTTGCTGTTGAGGGAGTTATCGGTGTTCCTTGCGTAGATGGGTTTCTGTAGCCAAGTGATGGGGAGGGAGTGTTTTTTGACGAATCCCCAGTCAAGACAGGAGATGCTTGTGCCACTGTCAATGAGGGCGCGGGTGTCGACAGCTTTCAAGGTGTGCGATGGTTCGATAAGTTGGATTGGGATTTGCATAGAGGGGGTGTTTTTACATTGATCGCAGCACACTTTACGCTAGGGAAGGCTCATGTCGAGGAAGTTTCCCGATCTAAAAATCCATAGTAGAGAAGGAGATCTTTCTCACATTCTCATCTTCTTCATCATCACTGACAGGTTCTAACCTTGGGAGGTCTTCTATGACCTGTCTGACTTTGGGTGCTCCCTCTTTGTATTTGGGGCATTTGGAGCTCATATGTCCAAGTTGTCGACAGTGGAAGCAGAGTCCTTTCTCCATGCATTTCTTGTGTTCCTTGGCCATGAGTTTTCTTACTTTGATGACATCTACGTCCATGGTGTTGGGGTCATGAGATTTGGTGGGGGCAGAGAAGGAGTGGTAGGACTGATGAGCCGGTTTGGAGTTTCGTTTGGAGATTTCTTCAGCGCGCTCCTATTGGGTCTGGAAGGAAATGGCTTTCTTGTACCAATCATCGATGGTGGAGGGAACCATGTACATAGACATGATTCGGTGCATGAGGGGGGAAAGGATTCCAGTGGAGAAGTATCCGATAAGGACATTTTGGTCGGTGATGCTTGCGAGCGCGGAGTAGTTTTTGAAGTGCGAAATGTACTCTATGAGGGTCGGGGAGTAAGTGTTGTTCTTCCCTTTGGTCATGCATATGGTGGAAAGCCAGGCGATGGCAGTTCCAGTGATGTCATGGTGTTTGAATGCAGTTTCGAACTTTGTGACAAAGTCAGAGAACGTGCCCATGGCTATGGTGGTTCCAGTGATGGCATTTTGTCTGAACATGGTGGCCCATGTGAGAGTGGATCCTTTGGTCATGTAGGAAAGGGTGAAGGCAATCATTTTGTTGTCGGTGTCGTAGACTTTGTCATTGACGAGGAGGTAGAAGCGTACAGCATTCAACCATTGGGTGGATTTGTCATAGGATCCGTCAAAGGCTTCCGGTGCTCTGATACGGAGTTCGGTGGGTTTCAAGAAGGACATAGACAAAGAAGTTTTTGGGAGCGATGAGGAGGGGGAAGGTGCGTAAGATAAGGGAGATAAGGTAAGATGGGGGAAGACTGGATTGGTGGCAATGGGGGTTGGGGAAGGGGGAGTGGGTGCGCGAGGGAGGTGAGTGTGGGCGAGCTGGTGGGCTAAGTCGAGGTCTTGGGTTTGTTCGAGGTCGGACGATATAGTTACGTCTTGGTCAGAGTTTTCTTCTGGTTCAGAGAGCTCAGCTTCTGAGGGTGAGTTGATGGGTTGTTCTCGGGCGCCTCACCACAAGTACCGAGGGTTGTTCTGTGGATACGAAATGGTGGAGGACTATAATGGTGATAGCCTTGTAAGGTAACTTTGACCTTTTGTTACGCTTGGTCCTGGTAGGTACAAGCGTAGACTCGATTGATCAAGAGACCACTCAAAGGGTCTTCCAATGAAGGTTCAAGTGTCAAGATGGACGCCGGAGGTTCAAGGGTTTCAAGGGAGCGTCGACTCAATAGTATGACAAAGACTAGGAGAGGTCCTGAGATGAGGAGCAATGACCTTGGTATATTCGAGGGAGTATCGAGTAGGTCAAAGTTAAGGAGAGAATACAGGAAGTACGAGGGTTTATATAGAAAGGGGAAATGCGCACAGACCAAGTAACGCCTGCCCTAATCAGAGGGACGCGTCATTGTAGAACACAATAGAACATGATGGAAATGATGGGTAAGAGGAACTATGTAATCGGTGTGAGAGAACTGATCGGTGGAGACAGAAGTCTAAGAGGACAATGGGCATTAACAAGGATGAAAAGAAAATGGTAGGTGGAGAAAGAACAAGGTAAAGGAAAGAAGCAATTGTAACAACCATTAAACACTACAATAGCACCTAGAAATCACACTTACAAATGGCACCATATTGGCTGCTCTCGCTGCCTGCCATTGGTGGTGCCTCACCCTTCGAACCTAATGCCCAAGACACTTTGTGTGCACAGCAAGCGTGGTGCCTGTTGGAGCATCGTACCAGTGGGCCTCGCACCTGTGGAGTGGGGTAGCATGGTGGACGTTGGGGCCTCACACCTGTGGGATACCAATGTAATGGTGGCATGGTGGGTGTTGTGGCCTCACGCCTGTGGGATGGTGGCGAAGTGGGCGTTAGGGCCTTGCACCAATAGAACAGGATGGGGGCACGGTGAGCACTATGCATCCAAGTAGGCAATTAGTACTGGTATACTGTGCACAAGGACATACTGTGTGTGTCACACCAGTGGGATGGCAGGTGAGATGCACTGCGCATCACAGTTGGCATTGCACATTGCGCTCGGGGGATAGAAACAGCGGAAGTGAGGTAGTGCCGGTACAGCGTCATTGCTGCAGGAGGTGAAGCTCGCTGGCCATTGATGTTGGCCATGTCATCAACAAGTTCAGTGAGCGTTGTCGTGTGTGAAATGAGAGGATGTGTACCTTTGGGGAAGTTGGTGCCCACGGAATGGGAAGCAGGGTGTGGCGGGTTGGTGTTGGGATGAGATGGGGAGCATGGCTGGTGTTGCGTGTTGCGCGGATGGGAGCAGGGGCATGGTCATCATTGTCGCGCGCGTGAAAAGAGTGAGAACGTGGTGGTTGGTGGTCGACGAGCTGGAGAAAAAAAGTGTGGGACTTTAACACATTCAACTGTCATGTGACACATGTTCGCAAATTTTGCCCAAGTGCACACGCAGTAGGGGTATTGCTACACTTTTGGTGCACTCAGTTACTACACATTTATTGGACTCGTATACCTATTTAGACAGGTGATGTGAAAGGCTATGTGGTGTAATGGTTGACGTGTCTGACATTTACTGTTTTTGGTAATCACTAGAACTTGCGAGTTTGACTCCCAACCTTGACAACAAATTTAATACACTTATCATGCCTTGTTTCACTTATTGCCATTGGTTGTACTTTCTCATCTGATTTTCGTACTTAGAATATACTTGGAGGAGTGATAAGTAAATAAGGAATAATAAGGAATGTAAAGTGCTAATCAGTAATGTGCAGGTTTACTGATGTATTGAACAATATAGTATCTTATAGTGGGTATACAATGCATCTATCAGCCATGACAAAACTGCTGCCCAATTGCAGCATCCACCAAATCATTGCTACTCACGATCCGTTTTGACCTGCTCATCTCCTGCCTCTTTGACCTCATCCTGCAAGTCCAAACCGTCCACACCCATGCCATCTGTTACAGCTCAATACGCCTAACATTGTCTAACGGACTTAGTTGTTTCTTTTTCTTCCTATCTTATCAGATTAACATATAACAGCCCCACTATTCTTCTATGCTTCTCTTTTCGTTTCACACCCATGCCTCATGCACTCCTCACCCCATTCACCTCCATGCAGTGCATGGCTATGCCCTTCTTTACTTCTCTTCCATTCTGCCACCGCCATGTGGTTGCCTTATGTTTTACTTCGTTTCCATTCCATGGCTATGCTTGATGCATGCTGCTACCTCATGCCACTAGATACCAGAATATTCTAGAACACTCATCAGTAGATCCAGTATAAACATGTACATACAATAGTAGTAGTATAAAAGGCCGCAAGTGCCAGCCAGAGAACTCCAGTCTAGTTCTCTGGTTTTTCCCCTCCTCAGCCAGAGAGATCATCTCCGCAACTGACTGCTAGCGCTTTCGGTGTGTCTCCCTTAGTCTTCAATTCCCTAGAGTTCCAGTTGACACTGAGGACCTTTGGGTTGTTTCACCATCCATGTCTATATCTGCATCATCTGTTGATGCTTCATTGTTGGTAGTACCCTGCTTATACTCCTGATCAAATTCATTGATGGCATCTTTGATTGTTGGAGTCCAGGTGTAGACTAGTCTGAGGTAAGAAAGAACTAGTACATATTGGTTGGTTGAAACGCTGAAGTAATGGCATATAGTAGTATTAAGAAGAGATGATATTAGAACTCAGCTGTGGAGTTTGAATGTTATATATGAGTGGTTTATTTATGTATGTAATAGTGGTGACCATATAGGGTAAACTACAGTACACTATGATATGAAATGAAATAGTACACTATACTTTCAACACTCCCCCTTGCTAAGCAGCTACTGTTACGGTCGCTCCCTAGCGCCTAACATAACGGACTTAGTCGTTTTCTTTTTGCTTCTTATCTTATCTCTTGTCTTGACTGATAAGATCTCCCTTTTAGTCTCATGACAGCTACGCTGCCTTCGCACCAGGCTTGCACCTGCCCTTTACCTCGTGCAGTGCACGACTTCTATTTCACATACAGTGCTGTGCACTTCTATGCTTCTTCATTCATTTCCCACATGCCTCATGTTAACCTTTCACCTTTCATTAAGGCAGTGCCTTCTTTATGGCAGTGCTTGATGCACACCCCTTATGCATGTCTTTCATATCTATTCTTCCATTTCATGGCTATGCTTGATGCATGCCTCTAACACATGTTACTTACATACCTAGTCTATGTTCGGACATGTATTGGTAGATTCGGTACAATCATGTACAAACCCCTCAGTAGTATTTAAGGCCTAAGCCGCCGCCAGAGAACTCCGGTCTAGTTCTCCTGGTCTTTCCCCATAAAGCCACCAGATAGCGACTCCTGATCCATTGCTAGTGCCTTGGACAGCACCTCTAGTCTCAGTTGCCAATAGACCACACAGCTAAGTCACCTTCGACAGTCACTTTGACTAAGTGACCTTGCCCCTAGTTGGATTCCCTAAAGCATGGTAGACCGGCTTGTTGGGTTGTTTCAGCTACTCTCAGCACATAAGCATATCAATACTATGATTGAGGTTTATCGTAGAGTATGAGACCTAGTTGTCATTGACAGTTATTGAGAGCCTCTTGACCAAAGTTTTTCATAAACATATCTGCAGGATTTTTGGTTCCTTCAATGTAGAAAATCTTGATGAGGCCGTCTTTGATGTAATCGCGGATGCCATGCCATCAGAGATCGATATGTTTTGAACAACCTTCTGTGACTGGATTGTCTGCCATGAAGATGAAGCCTTGGTTGTCTCTGCAGATCAGGATAGGTTCTAAGAAGTAACCCAATTCTTCCATTATAGTGCATATCCACATGACTTGCTTCCTACAATCTGATAGCGCAATGTATTCAGCTTCCATGGATGAGTATGCAACATGGGATTGTTGGTGAGCTTGCCAGCTGAAAATGCAGCCTGCTAGTTTGATAAACCAGCCTGTTTGTGATTGTTGAGTGTTCAGATCTGATGCCCAATTGGAGTCAGTGTAAGCGATTAAGCCTGCCTTGGTAGATCCATCAAATACAAGGGAGTAATAGCATGTCCCAAGTAGATAGCGGCATGCATGATCGAGATGTTCTTTCGAGGGTTTGGCGGCATGCTTTGAAAGGGCAACCACCGTGTATGCTATATCAGGATGAGTCCCAAGCATAAGGTAAAGCAGAGATCCAATCACTTGTTGGAAGAGTGATCTGACTTTGGGGTCAATGACACCTTCATGAGCTATTGGGTGATAATCCTGAGGAAGAGGGGTAGGAGCTACTCGAGCAACGATGAGATCAAATCTTTGTAGGATTTTTTCAAGGTAAGTGCATTGATCAATCATGATCTTGCTGCCTTCTCGTCTAATGTTCATATGGAGGAACTCCTTTGCAGGACCTAAGTCTCTGCATTCCCAGCGCTTCATAAAAGCAGCTTTGATCTCCTTAATAGTCTTGATGTCTGGACCACAGAAGAGGGCATCATTGATGTAGACTATAGCTACGACGGTGGTAGTACCTTTCCTTTTGTAAAGGAAGATGCCAGCATCAAATTTGAGATGTTCGAATCCAAGATCTTTCATGGACTCGTTGAGAGTCTCCCACCAGGTGAGTCCGGCTTGTTTAAACCCGTATAGGGCACACTTCAAGCGGAGCACTTTATGCTCTTGCCCCTTGACTGCAAAGCCTTTGGGCTGTTTCATATAGATCTCTTCATCTAGCTTGCCATATAAATAGGCGCTTTGAACCTCTAATCCCTCAATATGCCAGTTTTTGATGGAGGCAAGTGGAAGCATTAAGCGCACAGTCTCAAATCGTACGACAGGGGAGAAAACTTGGTCAAAGTCAATACCCTCAACCTGAGAGAAGCCTTTTGCTACAAGGTGGGTGTGTTTGTGGCCATCGGGTTTGACGTTGAAAACCCAGCAATTGTTTATGACTTTGTGGCCTTTTGGCGCATCGACAAGTTCAAATACATCTTGTTGTCTGAGCATGTCTAGTTTAGTGGTACATGCTTTTCTCCATTCCTTCTGTTGATCAGGTGGTAGGGTTTGAATGTCCCTATAAGTCCATTCGTGGATTGGTTTGTTTTCTGCAGATACCACAGGTAACACCTTGGAAAGTAGGTAGGGGGCCAATCCAGATCCCCCCTCATGACATAGTCATTTGACATCATCCTTGCTAGTATCAGTGGCAGGAGAGGGTGGGACTGGTGTGTCGGGAAATTGGCCAGGTAAAGGCTGTTGACGTGTGTCACAATCTTCGCGCTCAATATCACATACTTGTTCAGTCGGATAATGGTTGTCACCGTATATGTTATCTGGATGAACGGGAATCCTTCACTCTCTGCCAGAACGGCAAGGAGCAGGCGGGACAGCCAGTGGTGGAGGGCACTGCTTCCTAGGAGCAGGTGGTTGCCTGATGGGTGTTGGAGCTGCAGGTGGCATTACAGGACATGAGTCTGGAGATGAAGGGCGTGATGGAGGAGGAGATTCCTCAATGAGTGGTATTGGAGCCTCAATGGACGGTTCCATAGGCATGTCAGTGGGAACTCGTGTCAGCCGTTTTACGGGCTTGTCACATTTAGGGAATTGCGAAACAACCCAAAGGTAACCAGCGTCAACTGGTACTCTAGGGAATTGAGGAAACGAAGTACACACTGAGAGCGCTAGCAATCAGTTGTGGAGGTGATCCCACTGGTTGGTATGGGGGAAAACCAAGAGAACTAAACTGGAGTTCTCTGGCTGGGACTTGCGCCCTTATATACTACTACATAAGTTTGTACATGTTTACACTGAATCTACCGATGACTGTTCTAGAATATTCCAGATCCTAGTAGCATGAGGTAGAAGCGTGCGTTAAGCATGGCCATGAAATGGAAAGGAAGTAATGCATGAGGCAACCGCACGGCGGTGGCAGGATGGAAGGGAAGAGAAGGGGAGCATAGCCATGCACTGCACGGAAATGAATGAAGTGAGGAATGCATATGGCATAATGTGAAGAGAAAGGAGAAGCATAGAGACAGCGTGGCTGTCATATGTTAATCTGATAAGATAAAGAAAAGGAAGGAAAATGACTAAGTCTGTTAGGATGCTGTTAGGTGTACCGAGCCATAACAAATTGTGCTTCCGAAAACTCAGCTTGCATGGCAGTGAAGAGGACGTTGTTGGGGGAACACATAAATAGAAAATTGGCATTGTTGCCAGGTGCCACACCCAAGTATACCATAAGTTCTGATTTAGGGGCGAGTTTATCAGCCCGAATGTCAGCCAGAAGAAAGACATATGCTGCACAACCAAAAATGCACAAATGGTCAATTTGAGGCTGCTTGCGATGAAGCACTTCGTATGGTGTGCGCCATTGGGGGAAAAATAAGGGTGTCCTATTGTATATATGGGTGGCATGGGCAGTTGCGAATTCCCACCAGCTATTGTGCAAGCAAGCCAAATGGCGCATAGCCTCAGCTTTGTCCATCAGAGTGTGCATAAATCTTTCTGCACATCCATTTTGTTGAGGTGTGGGGGGGGCAGAATTATAAATTCTAATGCCCTTCCCCATGAGCAAATCATCATATACGGCGGATTTGTATTCTCCACTAAAGTCTGACATCCAACCCTGTACTGACACTTTGAATTGTGTTTTCACCATCTGAAGAAATTGGCATGTGGCCATTAATGCAGTGCTCTTTGTGTGCAATGGTATGGTCCAAGCCATGGAGGTGAAATCATCCAGGAAGATGATAAGGTACTTGTACTTGTGGTATGAGTCAGTTGGAAAGGACTTGATGTCTGTATGGATAAGTTCAAAGGCACGTTTAGCGTGCACAGAGGTTGGAGGGAAGGATCGTTGAGGTTGTTTGCCTTCAGCACAACCTGGACAGATAGTAGAGTTTTCCGGAAGTCCAGAGGTATGCTACTTGGCTTGCCTAACAACCTCTCTTGAAGGATGTTCGAGATGATGATGGACAGTCTGATAATCAATTGTCCTGAGGGCATGAGAATGTACTGGAGAGGCCTTCAAAGTGTACACATTCTGACCTAGGAAGCCAGTGGTGAATGGTGCCAAAATGTTGCCATCACCATATGCTACAGTGATGGTATTTTTTTCTCCAGTTACTTTAGCTCCTGCGTGTAGCAGATGCCCACGGGAAATGAGGTTGATGCCAGAGTTAGGTATATGCCCAACATCATGCAGCTCAATGTCATGAGAGTGCTTGTGGTCATCAGTCCATCTTAAGCAAATGATTCCTTTTCCTTCCACAAAAATGGTAGAAGCAGCTGTTTGCACAGGTAGGTGCTCTTCTTTATGGGACCCCGTCAACGTCACTGAAGACAGAGACAACGAATGGGAGGTGGACCAAATGATCGATTCACGTTATAAAAATAAAAAGCTGGAATTCCTCGTTCATTGGAAGGGCTACGACGACCTGGATCGTACCTGGAAACCTAAAAGTAACCTTAGCAATGCAAAGGAGGCATTGAATGACTTCTACCACGCTAACCCCGCAGCATCCAGGGCCATTTCAATCCCACCAGAGGATTTCTTACTACTCTTCCAAAAGAGGCCGGAGCCTTTTACCAGTCTTCACCCCAAACAGATACCTTTTGATCGCCTGGAAGTCGATCTTTAGAGAGGGGGTAGTGTTATGGCTCGGTATGCCTAACAGCGTCCTAACGGACTTAGTCATTTCTTCTCTTTCTTATCTTATCAGATTAACTTATAACAAGCCACGCTGCCCCTATGCTTCTCTTTTCCTTTTCACATTATGCCACATGCACTCCTCACCCTCTTCATCTCCGTGCAGTGCATGGCTATGTCTTACTTCTTTTCTTCCATTCTACCACCACCGTGCGGTTGCCTCATGCATTACTTCATTTCCATTCCATGGCCGTGCTTGATGCACGCTTCTACCTCATGCCACTAGAGTCCGGAATATTCTAGAACAGTCATCGGTAGATCTGATACAAACATGTACATACAATAGTAGTAGTATATAAGGGCACAAGTCCCAACAAGAGAACTCCAGTTTAGTTCTCTTGGTTTTCCCCCACCTCAGCCAGTGAGAATACCTCTGCAACCGATTGCTAGTGCCTTTGGTGCGCTTCCCCTTTAGTCTTCAATTTCCTAGAGCCACAGTTGACGCTGAGGCCATTTGGGTTGTTTCAACATCCATTCATTGTGGGAGTTTGGCCAGCAGCAGCATGGCCCGGATGTTTTCAGGAAACTTGTATCCAGCAGATTTGAGGCGAGCAAAAAGGTCTGAGACCTTATTGAGTGCCGGTGCGGGGTGCAAGGACTGGGCAATCTTTGTATCCAGAAGTTCTTTGAGGAGCGCAAAAGCGCCAGAGATGCCAGGAGCGGAGTACTCCTCCTTGAGTGCCTTAATAAGTGAAGCGGCAGTGGCATGAGTCAAGAACTTGTTCTTGAGGGAATCTGAGAAACAAAGCTTGATGGAACTGATGATAGTCGAGTTTGCCTTGGTCCATGTGATGTAGAAATTGTGGTCCTCCTTGTCAGCCATGGGGTCCAGTGTGGGGGCTGGGAAATCCATAACCCAACTGCATCCAGTGGCCTCAATGTAGGTGATCATAGAAGGCCACCATTGGGCCCAGTTGGCGCCAGTGAAGATGGGAACAGAAGAGGTCTGCTGGGGAGTAGACATGGTAATTTCTGTAACGCGAGTGAATCAGCATTTTGAACTGTCATAGCATCCCCCTACTGGCATCCTGTGCAAAGTGCAGCTGGATGCAGTGCCATGGTTCAGGTGTAAACACACACAGCGTTTCCGCACGGTGATAGAACTGGTCCAACAAGTTAGTGAATGCTGCAGCCATTAGGCTTGATACGTTGTGTGGCTAATCAGGGCTCATAACCTGTTGGAGTCCAGGCGTAGACTAGTCCAAGGTAAGGAAGAAATAGTACATACCGGTTGGTTGAGATGCTGAAGTGATGGCACACAGTAGTATCAAGAAGAGATGATATTAGAACTCAGCTGTGGAGTTCAAATGTTATATACAAGTGGTTCGCTTATGTAATAGCGGTGACCATATAGGGTAAACTACAGTACACTATGATATGAAATGAAATAGTACACTATACTTTCAACATCGATCACTGCTGATATAGTGATATTGTTTGATGGAGCAATCAGAACACCAGCATGCAACCTGCAGCAAGTGAGCGATTGCATGCAGGGTAATTGCCAAGTCCGGGTCCTCCGGGCTCAAGTCCAACGGAGGAAATGGTAGAGGGATGGGGTGAGTTACAGAGGTGGACAGGAGGTCCGACAGAGATACGAGAGTGGGGACTTAATAAGGACTTGGCATAGACTTGTGTGTCACACCCTTGTTGAGGTTGTTGTCCTTGATTTCAGAGGGACAGAGGTGCAGGGGTGTGGAGATGAACAGAGGCACAAAGGGGGACTTTGAGTAAGAGGATGGGAGACTTTGTTGATATATGAACTGAAGTACAAAGGCGGAGTACAGAGGATTTATATACTAAGATAATTGGATCGGGGATCGGATGTACAGTATGTATGGAGGAGCATGTGGAAAGGTACGAAGTGTATGTGGATGGAGACGGAGAATGGGGAAAGCATATGAAGGAGGAATGGTGGCAAAGGAAGACATGTGGGATAATGTAGTAACGATGAAGGGTTGTAGGTATACAATGGAGAGTGAGCCAACTAAAAGGAGATAAAGCATACGAAAGAAAAGGAGGCAGTGAGGACGGATGTCTGATATGGAGAATAGTATAGGTCTGAGGCAAAGTCTGATGGAGATACTCAGTTTGGATTGGGGTTGTGTTGGGAACAAAGGTGGACCGGATCAGGAGATCAGGCATGGATATGACAGTAATCAATTCACTTACTTTCCATTATCGTAGACCCACCTCATGATCATTGGCAGGATGTTCAGTTTTTGCATTTTGTTGTGGAAGAAATTCAGGTTGTTGATGTGCATATTGTAAATGGACATATAGGCTTCGTCAGTGAATGCAATCCATTCATGCGACCCAGATGCCCATTTGTCAATGGCAACACTCAACACCTACCGCTGCAAGCACCAGAGCATATCCTGCAATAGGGAACAGTTCATAGTATTCGGGCCACTTGATTCCCTTGTCGGTCTTGTTGTTGAATAGGACTTCATTGATTACCTGTTGAACTCCTTTGTTTTTATAAATACCCACAAGAGGTGTTTGGAATTCCTGGATATTGGACAATGAGTGTAAGTTGGATGTGGTCTTGAAGTAAATGGACTCATGCAGTACACAAACACCAAGTTGGACTTGAGTGCTGCAAAGAGGTTCCAGTTTGACCCCTGTGAAGTCGAACTGGAACTTGATTCAAACCCATACATAGTTGTGACAATCAAACGTGCTTTGCTTTTGAATTGTCCACCCAGATTGGAAGCTCATGCTATGATCTGAAAGATAATTAGTTTGTGTCATGTTAGACAAAGCAATCACTGGCCAGCTTCAAAATGTTCAGGTTGTGTGTGGTATCTGTCCCATAGAACAGGCAGCTTAAGTCCCAAGCTGACTTTGCCCACTCAACTTTGACATGCAGCTCAGGAAAATGTATCTCTGTCAGCAGCATGGCATGGTCACTGACCTGCCAATGGGGTCCTGAGGGGGGTCAGCCATTTGGCATTCACCTTTGGTCACTTCCTGTGTGATTTCGGTGGTTGCCTTTGCACCTGATGGTTTATCACCACCACTCTCAATGACACAGTGGACTCACTTTCTTGGGGGTGGCTGGGCAGTAGGTGCGCCTCCTGGGGGGGTCCTGGTACTCGGGTCAACATAGTTGTTTGATGTAGTCTTTGTGACTTACTCCCTTTCCTGATTGGCAGTAGGGTCACATGCCCTCTTGCACACAGATGTGTCAGTGGTTATGGTGCTTGATGCAGTGAGCAGTGTCTCAGTCTGGCGTAATGGTTTGGGCCCAGCAGTGCGATTGCCCGATCCAGGAACAGGAGGGACAATGCCCTGATGTGCAACCAATGGAGAATTTGGATGGTTCATGTGGGTCAAGGTAATTCCAAGGCCGCCAGCCAAATGAGACATGAACTATGAAACAATGTAGCTACATGAAGCAAATAATAAAAAAACCTCAGACATACCATGTTGTTGATCACAGTTGGGGCAGCCATGCCTTGAGCTTGAGTAGGTTGGGCCTTCAGCAGATCCAGTTGAGCCTCCTTGACAGCTTGGTTACACTGGTGGATACAATCTTCATACCTTTTTGCTTTGATAAGAGCCTCTTCTTGGTGAGCATCATTTTCTTGCTCATCCTCCTCTGCTGAATGTTATGGCTCAGTACACCTAACATTATTCTAACGGACTTAGTCATTTTTCCTTTTCTTTCTTATCTTATCAGATTAACATATAACAGCCACACTGTTCCTATGCTTCTCTTTTCGTTTCACACCCATGCCTTATGCACACCTCACACTCTTCATCTCTATACAGTGCATGGCTATGTTCTTCTTTTTTTCTCTTCCATTCTGCTACTGCCATGTGGTTACTTCATGTCCCTCTTCCATTTTATGGCTATGCTCGATGCATGCCCCTACGCATGCTGCCACATACTTAGGCTATGTTGGGACTCATTGGCTAGATCCAATACAAACATATACATACCCTAGTAGTAGTATAAAAGGCTGCAAGTGCCAGCCAAAGAACTCCAGTTTAGTTCTTTTGGTTTTCCCCCACAACAGCCAGAGAGATCATCTCCTGAACTGGTTGCCAGCACCTTTGGTCAGTCTCCTTTCGACTTCGATTCCCTAGAGTACAAGTTGATGCTGTTGCCTTTGGGTTGTTTCAGATCAGTTGCCTACTGGGCCAGATTGGACCTGCCAAATGATTTGAATGTGTGGTGATCTCGATCTGATTAAAAGGGACACACCAGATGGCCCACTTGATGGTGACACCGAGTTAGAGGAGCTTGAGCTGTGAATGAGAGATCCAGTTGCCTGCATTCAATGGCAGTATGGTATGTGCACCAGAGAAGGTTTACAAGGACCAAGAAGGACAAGAACACCGATATGATGAGATGTGGTCAAGGGATTGGTGGTGGAAAACCCAAGTAAGTTGTTCCTGTTGTTACAAATATGTACCTAACCCTAGGAAGGAACATTTCCCATCTGGTGCTACCACAAGGTGCAAACACCCAGTTTGCATCTCACAACCAAACACCAACCAAACAAACACTTCATGCTCAGGCTACTGGCCAGTACCCCCTGGAGTTCATCACTAAGGGCCTTTTGCCCATTTTCTCGCCCTTCTGGGCAGATCTCCCCCATACCAACATATTCATCTGCATTTCGTCTGACATTTTACATCAGCTTCACCAGGATGTCTTCTGTTATGATCGCTTCTTTTCCCTTCCTCCTTCCCTTCTTGCACACTGTGCATGGCCATGCATTACCTTACCACTTCTTCTCAAGGATTATCCCTTTTTACCATGGACACTATTTCTGTTCCTGTGCTCACACAGCACTTTCCTATTCCTGAACTGGCACTGCTTGGTCCATGCGCAGTATATCTTCCCTATATATGTAAACTAGTGCATCTCATGTACTTAGACTCTAACTTTGACCTACTTGATCTTACCTCAAATATACCAAGGTCTTCGCTCCTTGCTCTCAGATCTCTCTTAGTCTCTGTCCTACTGTTGAGTGGGTGCTCCCTTGAAACCTCTGAACCTTCGGTGTCCATCTTGACACTTGAACCCCTAAAGGACAACCCTTAGGGTGAACTCTGTTCAATCAAGTCTACGCTTGTTCCTACCCGGACCAAGCATAACAAAAGATCAAAGTTACCTTACGAGGCTATCACTGTTATAGCCCTCCACGATTTCGTACCCACAGAACAACCCTCAGTACTTGTGGCATGGCGCCTGAGAACAACCCATCAACTCTGCTTCTAAGGCTGAGCACTCTAAACCCAAAGAAACCTCTGACCAAGACGTAACCCTATTGTTTGACTTTGAACAAACCCAAGACCTTGACCTAGTTCACCAGCTAGCCCATACACACCTTCCCCATACTCCCACTCCTCCTTTTCCAACCCCTGTCACCACCAACCCGATCTTTCCCCCTCTCATCCTGCTCCCCCTCTTCTATGCACCACCCCCACCTCCTTCATCATTTCCCAGACCTTCCTCACCCATGTCCTCCCTGAAACCCACTGAACTTTATATTGGAGCACTGGAAGCCTTTGACAGATCCTATGAGAAGTCTACCCAATGGTTGAACACCATATGATTCTACCTCCGTGTCAACAAGAAAGTCACCTTCACCTGGTCCTACATGACCAAAGGATCTGCCCTCACCTGGGCAACCACCTTCTGACAGAACACTATCTCTGGCAGAATCATCTCCATTGGGACCTTCTCTGACTTCATCATGAAGTTCAAAACTGCGTTCAAACACCATGACACCACTGGCAATGCCATCGCCTCGCTCTCTACCAAGTGCATGACCAAAGGGAAGAACAACACCTACTTCCCAACCCTTATTGAGTATGTCTCTCACTTCAAGAACTACTCCTCCCTCGCAGGCATCACTGACCAGAACATCCTTATCAGATACTTCTCCGCTGGTGACCTGCACCAAAAGTGTTTGGTGCCAGATCATCGTCAAATCCCAGACGTCTGACCCGATTTATTTTATTTCACACCTTTCCCACCGTCCAAATGCTTAGATAAATTAGGGCCAGATGGACCCCAGTATGACCCACACTTTCTATTATTTTCTTATTTCTCCAACCAAAGTTCCAAGCCAACCACAACCCAGATGGAATGTTTTGTTTATATCTTTGTAAATACTAAGTATCTAGCTATGTGTGTGAGAGAGAGAGAGAGAGAGAGAGAGAGAGAGAGAGATCATGTGACCCAGATGAGTCAGCATGAGTCAGCCCAGCATAGAGTGTGCCTGCTGAGCCCATGCTGAGCCCAAGCTGAGCCAATGATTATCAATCCATATATCATAAATGGTAACTTTGCTTGGCAAGCTCTCAGCATTTGTCAGCATTCTTTCACATTAGTAATCACCTGTCATCCACTTATGGTGGCACAGCCTCATGTACAAATCTATAAAAGGGGAGCAAATCAGGCCCAAAGAGACAGCTCAATTCAGCTCAGAGAGCTCATTCAGAGAGAAGGAAGCTCAATAAGCTCAGTCAGGTCACAAAGGTTCAGAGAATCATATACCTCATAAGGTAAAGAGCCCCAGAGCTCACTTAAGAGGAAATTCCTTCACAGGAGCCCCCAGAAGCGGACTAAGTGAGGAATAAGACCTACTATAGGATGTGTGAGACCTATTATCAGGCGGACACCTTTAGGGAGAAAGCCCGAGATGGGCAACTAAAGGGAAGAGATCCCTGGTAGTACAGATACTACATTTCCTAGTGCCTTCTATCCAGCCCAGGGCATAAGCAGTAGAGCACACTGTCTCAAGCTTATTACCCACTCCAGGAGTTAAGCGGTATTAGTGCTAAACACCCTGATTCACAGCAACCCTTAGTGCACAATAAGAGTGGAGTTAAGAAAACCATTCTGAGTGACTAAGTGACCCATGTGAACTCACTGACTGACCTAAGTCAACAAATCGACATCTCAACAACCTACCAGAGACCCCTTTTAAGTATATACCCAACAGGACACTCTGACACAAATCACCAATCACCTGCACAAACACGAACTCGACTGTTAGCTTTTAGCAACCTACTAACCAGACACCCACAGGACCTAGGCTTTCGTAATCATCAATTACCTCAATTATTTGAAGATTGATAAACAACCATGTTACTGGCTAGACTAGGTTTTCCACTGACTCAATATCTCGTGTATTATTTCATCTAGGAGATCAAGTATCCCTAGCTTATAGTCTGCTATCTGTGGAGGCATAGATACATTGTCTGGGGGACCATTAGTGTTCTTAGTTATCTTTGCCTAGAAAGACAACACCGGCATCCCCTCTCCCCTCAGGCACCACATCATGTCCATGGACACTGTCCCCTCCACCATCGATAACTGGTACAAGAAGGCCATCTCCTTCCAAACCCAATGGGAACATGCCGATGAGATCTCTAAGCAGAACTCCAAACCTGCCAGTCCTACCAATCCTTTGCCTCCCCCACCAAAACCTGAGACCCCAATGCCATGGATGTTGATGTCATCAAAGTTGGCAAACTTACTGCCGAAGAATGTAAGAGATGTATTGAAAAAGGACTCTGCTTCCACTGCCAAGAACTGGGACACCTAAGCACCAAATGCCCTAACTACAAGAAGGGCTCACCCAAGGTCTGACAGGTTGTTGAGGACTTGGCTAAACTGGAACCAGTTGACAATGATGAAGATGACAAGAATGTGAGGAAGATCTCTTTCTCCACTGTCGATTTTTAGATCAGGAAACTCCCTCGATGTGAGTTCTCTAGTACAAAGTGTGCTGTGATTCATGTAAAAACTACCCCATCTATGCAAATCTCAGTTCAACTTATTGAACCATTGCACACCTTGAAAGCTGTCACACCTGCGCCCATATTGACAGTGGTGCAAGTATCTTCTGCCTCAATTGGGGGTTTGTTAGGAAACATTCCCTCCCCACTACCCGGTTGAAGAAACCAATCTATGCCAGGAATGCCAATAACTCCATTAATGGCAAGGGAGTAATCTGCTTCACCTCCACCCTCTTCCTCAACATTGAAGGAATTGCTCGGAAGGTCACTTTCCATATCATCTCCCTAGGACATGAAAATGTCATCCTGGGACTCCCTTGGCTCAAGGATGTCAACCCAACCATTGATTGGAATCGGAGAACCCTATCCATTGACAAATCCCTAGACCAATCAAAAGATCTCTATCTCTCCCACACCGCTGACACCTCCTGCCACAACTCTCACTACCAACAAACCACCCATAAACCCACCCTATATGTCAGTGTCAATGCCATCACCGACTCTCGACTCTTTGAGTATAATGGGTGGGAAGAGGAATCCCAATTCCTGTTATGCGAGGTGTTCCTTTGCAGATGTCAAGGATCAAGGTTACCTTGAGGATGTCAAGACACAGATCGGACTCCTGGCTGAAACTCCGGAAACTTGGAGTTCACTCGGACGTGGGACTTGGCCTCAGCTTATGTGCTGTGCCCTTGTTGCAGTTCGGGTCCCAGAGGTCAGAAGAGGTCGGGTCGGAGCGTTGGAGCAAGGTGGTAGCTCAGACAATGATCAAGATAGTGAACGACAAGGAGGGAACAAACTTGAGGCGTCGGGGATGAGAGGAATTCGTCCCAAACAGGCAGGAGGCTGTCGAACACAATGAGGAGAGTATCAAAGTTGACAGGAGTCAGTCTAAGTTGACATGGGTGTGTCAAAGTCAATATTCGAACTAAAGTACAGGAGGGTAAACAAAGGGTATTTATACTAAAGGGAAAACTGTGGAAACGCGAGAGGAACAAGATTTCGGGGCAGTGTTCCGGAGCTACAAGAGTGCCAAGTGGTGGGAACACTGCCTTGGAGGAACCTAAGATCCGAAGATCCGAAAGGGGTTAATAAAGGTATAAGAATGTAGAGAAGACAAGGGGGGATATGTACTCGGAAGCTCGGAAACTCAGACATATGTCAGTTCTGAGTGTACAGGATGTAAAGGGAATGATACAGGGCAGGAATTCCAAAATCTCGGAGGAGACTCGGAGCTAGACTCGGGGAAATACATATTATTTGGGTATAAGGAGGTAAGTGGACCGGCTTGGGTTTAACTCGGGAAACTCGGGAATACTTGAGAGTACTCAGGAGTACTCGGGGATGACTCAGGGATCATATGGAAATGACTCGGGAATGACTCAGGAATGACTCGGGAATACCTCGGGGATTCAGGTAGAGTTCAGGATATGACAGAGGAGGAACTCATGGAGAGTCACAACATCTCAAGATAACAACTCAGAGTTACTGGGGGTTTCCATGGAGATTGAAGGGTCAAAGGTACTCAAAGGGGACTCAAAGGACACAGAGGACTCGAGGGTAGGAGCACACAAAGGTTACGCTGAATTGCGTAGAACTAGTGTAAGGAGATAGAGTACAGATGAGTCACTATATAACTAGAGGGACATGTCATCATGTAATATTGGAGAACATCAGAGAAGGATGAGTAATGGAAACTACATACTAGGCACAAGAGAACCTAGCAGTGGAGATAAGGTCTGAAAGGATAAGAGAACAAAGATATAGAATACCCCCTTCCAGTAGTACAGAAGAACAGCATGGGGAGATCAAAGGACAAAGAGATGTGACTGGAAGGGATGAATGACAAGAAGACATGAAGTGTAATCATAGTGACACATCCCAAGAAGAACGTGATTACAATGAGAGAATACAAGAAGGAAGTTGTTTGAGAAAAGGAAAAAAATCATAACATTACCCCCTTTGTACCATTGAGCCCCAGGCTCAATCAATGCTCCTCTAGACAGGACCAGGTTAGTGAGAAGACGTTCCTGCATAAATATGGGTCGCCTGTTCAACAGAAAGAGCCTCAATAGGACAGTTGTCTGCCACGTGTCCATGTTGATCACAAACCCCACACACTCAGATAGGACAGAATCAAGCAGAATGTCCCCATTGACTACAAAAGTCACATTGGGTAGTAAGGCAAGCAGAAATGGGGTGTCCAGGAGCTGATTGATGACAATGGGGACAGACATAGAGTGGGCAATCTTCTTGATAGTGGCTGAGATTATGACACCGAAAGCATTCGGTGAGGGCAGACGCGGGTCAACAACACACGGGGACATGAACAACTCGGGTGGGGGCAGATAGGATTCATGTTCCATTGGGGAGATTGAAGAAAGGACCTATTGAGAGTGAGGACTTCTTCATTGACCCCTCCATAGTCAGATTCAGACTCAATAGCTGTGGGAGACGAAGCGCCAATTGAGGGAGGAGGGGAGGAGAGTCAAGACAAGAGAGTGGATGGAGAAGACAATGTTTCCAATGAAGGAGGGATAGGAATAGGCGGCAGGGATTGGGGGGCAGGGAGTTCAGTCTGTTCTAGGTAATGGTCGCATTCCTTCATGGTCATAGAGAAGAACACTCATTGGAATGTGGGGTACAAAATTTCGGAAGGGATGCGTTTGACGTAAGTGTGGAAACCATGTAAATGAAGAAGGTTGAGGACGCATAGGGGTATTGTTACGAGCACTTCTTTTTCCCTTAACGTACTCTTTCCTTGTCTACCTTCTCCTTTCGTCCTTGTTGATTCCTTGTTGCTTCCTTAGACTTCTATCTCCACTGATCGGTTCTCTTGCGCTGATTACGTAGTTCCTCCTACTTGCTGTTTCCATCATGTTCTTTCTCGTTCTACGATGACATGTCCCTTCAATTAGGGCAGGCGTTACTTGGTCCGTGCGCATTTTCCTCTCTATATATAAACCGTCATATCTCCTGTATTCTCTCTCTAACTTTGACCTACTCGATACTGCCTCAAATATACCAAGGTCATTGATCCTCATCTCAGATCTCTCTCAGTCTTTGTCATACTGTTGAGTCAATGCTCTCTTGAAACATTTGAAACCCTGGCGTCCATCTTGACGCTTGAACCCCTTGAGGAACACCCTTGAGGTGAATCTGCATTTACTTGAGTCTATGTTTACCCCTACCCGGGTCAAGTGTAACAAAAGGTCAAAGTTAGCTCAACAAGGCTATCACCGTTACAGTCCTCCACCATTTCGTACCCACAGAATGACCCTCGGTACTTGTGGTGCAGAACCTGAGGACAAACCCTTGACTCTGCCTCTGAAGCGGAACACTCCAAACCAGAAGAAAACTCAGACCAGGACATAACCCTATCCTCCGACTTCGAACATATCCAAGACCTTGACCTAGCTCACCAGCTAGCCCAAACACACCTTTCCCGCACTCCCACTCCCCCCTCCCCCATCCCCACCACTACCAACCCAGTCTTTCCTCCCCTCACTTCACTTCCCCTGTCCTACGCATCACCTCCCCCTCCCCCACTGTTCCCTAGACCACCCTCACCAATGTCCTCCTCAAAACCTACCGAACTCCGTATTGGATCACTGGAAGCCTTTGACAGATCTTATGACAAGTCCACCCAGTGGCTGAATGCCGTACGATTCTACCTCCTCGTCAATGAAAAAGTCGACAATGATGACAACAAGAAGATCACCTTCGCCCTGTCCTACATGACCAAGGGATCTGCCCTCACCTGGGCAACCACCTTCAGGCAGAACACCATCTTAGGAACCACCATAACCATGGGAACCTTCTCTGACTTTGTCTCCAAATTCAAAACTGCGTTCAAACACCACGACACCACCGGCAATGCTGTCACCTGGCTCTCCACCAAACACATGACCAAAGGGAAGAACAACACTTACTCCCTGACCCTCATCAAGTATGTTTAAAAACGACCAAGTCCGTTAGAACGCTGTTAGGTGTACCAAGCCGTAACACAATGTCGGAAAACTCTCTGCTGAAGAACAAAAAAGGTGCATGGGGAAAGGACTTTGCTTCTGCTGCTGACAATCCAGGCACATGAGTTCCAAATTCCCCAATTTCAAGAATGGGACGCCCAAAGTTCAGCAAATTGTCAAAGACCTATCCAAGTTAGAGCCGGTTGATGATGATGAAGATGAGAATGTGAGAGAGATCTCCTTCTCTACCATGGATTTTTAGATTGGGAAACTCCTTCGACGCGAGTCTTCCCTAGTGTAAAGTGTGCTGCGATCAATGTAAAGACTACCCCATCTATGCAAATTCCAGTTCAACTTATCGGACCA
Organism: Boletus patriciae; assembly: GCA_038093075.1. Classification (NCBI taxonomy): domain Eukaryota; kingdom Fungi; phylum Basidiomycota; class Agaricomycetes; order Boletales; family Boletaceae; genus Boletus; species Boletus patriciae. The sequence goes on from JBBPRK010000115.1 coordinate 21,589, forward strand.
TCGCACACCTTGAAAGCCATCAACACCTGCGCCCGCATTGATAGCAGTGCAACCATCTCCTGCCTTGACTGGGGGTTTGTCAGGAAACATTCCCTCCCCACCACATGATTACAAAAACCTATCTACTCAAGAAACACCAATAACTCCATCAATAGCAAAGGGGTAATCTGCTTCACCTCTACCCACTTTCTCAACATCAAAGGTATCGCCCAGAAGGTCACCTTCCACGTCATCTCCCTAGGAAATGAAAATGTGATCCTAGGGCTTCCCTGGCTCAAAGACGTCAACCCGACCATCGATTGGAATTAGAGGACCTTATCCATCAACGAATCCCTTGACCAGTCCAAAGACCTCTACCTTTCCCACACTGCCGACATCTCCCACCACGACTCTCACTTCCAAAAACCCACCTATTGACCCCCTCAACATGCCCATGTCAATATCATCACTGACTCCCAACTCTTCAAGTACAATGGGTGGGAAGAAGAATCACAATTCCTAACACACACAGATACAAACCGAACCCTCTATTGAATCATCTGATGTGGGTCCCACTTCCTCTATCGAGGCTCTCCCTTGGAAGAAAAAATATCCAAAATCACCACTGCCATAGAACTTGCTGCCACTGCCGAAAAGGCAAAACCTACACAAACCCTTCCCCTGGAATTCGCTGATTACGCCTCGGTCTTCTCCAAAGAAGCCACTGATCATATCCCACCATCCCAACCATATGACCACGAGATCAACCTTGATAACTCCTTCACCCCCAAGATCAGAAAAGCCCATCCCCTATCTCCGGAAGAATGGAAAGCCACTGAGGACTTCCTCCAAGGAAACCTTGACTGTGGGAAGATTTGTCCCTTGAACTCTCCCCAAGCCTCCCCATTCTTCTTCGTTAAGAAGAAGGACGGCGGTCTTTGTCCTTGTCAAGACTACCACTATCTGAATGAACATACCACCCGAGACACCTACCCACTCCCGCTTATCTCCAACCTCATCAACAAGCTCAAAGACTCCAAACTATTCACCAAGTTTGATGTCTGCTGGGGATACAACAACGTTCGCATCAAAGACAGCCACCAGTGGAAGGCCACCTTCATCACACATAAGGGCCTCTTCGAACCAACCATGATGTTCTTCAGACTCACCAATTCCCCAGCAATGTTTCAATGGTTCATGAACGACTCCTTCCAAGACATGATCACAGAAGGATGGCTCATCAGCTATATGGATGACCTCCTTATCTTCTCCCCTGACAAAGAAACCCATCGTGAACACACCAAACATGTCCTCCAATGCATGACAGAACTAGACCTCCATCTCAAACTGGAGAAATGTTGCTTTGCCACCACCAAAGTGGAATACCTCGGAATGATCGTCAAACCCGGACAGCTTGCCATGGACCCCATCAAGCTAGACGGTATTGCCAGCTGGCCCACCCCCAAGAAAGTCAAAGACATCCAATCTTTCCTTGGCTTCGCCAACTTCTACCGACATTTTATCCCTGACTACAAGAAGAACTTGCCTTGGAGCTGGTCCCCCGCTTGCCAAAGCTCCTTCGATACTATCAAATCCTTGTTCCTATTGAAACCCGTCCTTCACCTCCCTGACCTCACCACACCTTTCACCATTGCCACCAATGCCTCCAAGTATGCTTCCAGTGCCATCCTTCTACAGACTGACTTGAATGGCGAATGGCACCCCTGTTCCTACCTCTCCCAATCGTTCTCCCCGGCAGAACAAAACTACAACATCTACGACAGAGAACTCCTCACTGTCATCTGTGCCCTGAAATCCTGGTGACACTACCTCCACGGGTCCCCTTTCCCTGTACAGGTCTTCACTGACCATAAAAATCTCACCTACTTCCATTCCCCCCAAACCCTCAATCATCGATAAGCCCGCTGGCTCATTGACCTCGTTGACTTCGATCTGAAAATGATCCATGTCCCAGGAAAACTTCTAGTGGGCCCTGATGCCCTCTCCCGCTGCCCTGATCTCCTCCCCCAATCCAACAACAACAACAATGGAGTCACTCTCCTTCCCCCCTCCCTCTTTGTCAATGTCATCAATGTAGCCCTATTCTATTGCATTGAGTCCGCTCCTGCCAGCGACCCCCTCGTTCTTCAAGCCCTTCAATCCATGAATGACAACATCCCTCTCCCCTTCCACTCCCGTCTGTCTGATTGGCAGGTCGAAGCGGGCATCTTGACCTAGCAAGGCTGCATCTATGGTCCCAATGACAACTCCCTTTGCCATGCCATCCTCCAACGCTGTCATGACCACGAAACTGCCAGCCATCCTGGCTACCTGAAGACTTATCAGCTCATCATGGCTGAATTTTGGTGGCCTGGTCTCACTTCCTATGTCCGAAAATATGTTGAAGGCTGTGCAACCTGCCAACAGAACAAGGCCAATACCCATCCTACCATTCCCCCACTCAATCCCATTTGCTCCTCTGCCTCCTGCCCCTTCCAACAAGTTTCGTGTGACCTTATCACTGACCTCCCCTCCTCTGCTGGCTTCAATTCCCTATTGATTGTGGTCGACCATGGGCTTACTAAGGGGGTAATTCTCTGTCTCATGAAGAAAAACATCACTGCCGAAGGCATAGCAGCACTCTTTTCCCCAAAGTATACCTCCGCTTCGGTCTCTATGACAAAATCATATCCGACCGAGGTCCCCAATTTGCCTCATCCTTCGCTTGAGAACTTGGAAAACTCCTGAAATATAACCTTTCCCTTTCCACCGCCTACCATCCCCAATCGGACGGGGAAACTGAACGAGTAAACCAAGAAGTTGAAACATATCTTCAAATCTTCTGTGGGAACATCCTGGATCTTGGGCTGATAACATCTCCCATGCTGAGTTCACTCATAATCACTGCCCTCACTCTGTCACCAATCAATCTTCATTCTACCTCATGATGGGTTATGAACCCCATGCCCTCCCTTCAATAATCCCCAACACCACTATCCCTGCAGTCAAAACCTGCTTAAAAACCCTTTCTGCCGCCCGTGAGGAAGCCCTAGCAGCACATGAACTAGCCTGCCAAGTCATGGCTGCCCATACACAACACTCCTTCTCCCCATTCAAACTCGAAGACAAAGTCTGGCTCGAAGCCAGAAACCTCAAACGGTCCATAATCAACCCAAAGTTTGCTCCAAAGCGAGAAGAACCCTTCACCATCACAAAAGTCCTATCCCCAATCATCTACCAACTCCACTTGCTGAAAACATGGAAGATCCACCTGGTCTTCCACACTTCCCTCCTATCTCCTTATCATGAAAACACCATACACGGCCCTAATTTCCCATCACCACCCCCTGACCTTATCAATGGGGAAGAAGAATACGAAGTCAAGAAGATTCTACACCACCATGGAACTCCGACCAAACACTCATTCCTGATCTGATGGAAAGGATATTCAGCTGAAGAAGACTCCTGGGTCCCAGAGTGGAATCTGAAACATGCAAAGTCCACCCTCACCGCCTACAAAGGACTCCACCCCACCATCTTTCCATCTTAACCTCCCACCATCACCACTCCACCATGTCCACCGATGCTTCCTCAATTTCTACTGTGTCCTCTCTCCCTATGATTTCACTTCTTTCTTCTTGCAGTTCTTCTCCTACCTCTATCCAATCAGATGCTGGTTGGGGATTACCTTGAAGCAATGGTAGGGGATCTCCCGATGTCCATCACTTGCCTACTTCTTTTGCTGCTCCAATGGAACCTACACTTCATTCCCCAATGACTGCTATGCCCATCATATCAGTTGATGTTCCCATCGCCGCCCATCGTCTTCACGAAGGAACCCTAGAAGGTCATCATCATGACATCCTTCACTCCCACCTCTATGCCCCTCATCTCCATCGCACTTTCGAATTCCACCTTGAACCAAACTCTCCTCTCTGGAGTGTTACTCACATCTATCTCACAGATGCAACATTCTTCGCACCATCCAACAAGAGATCAAAGAAGATCTATTCTCCACCTTCTACTAAATGCAAATGCCTGAATTCCCCGACAACCTAGAACACTATGTCCAGGAATTGACTACGTCTACCAACCTGCAATCCCCTCCCTCCACTTCTTCCTCCCCACTCTCCCCTGAAACTGAGTTGACCCTCCAACGTGTTGAACTCCATCATGAAGTTGACACTATGGGAACTATCCACAGTGTACCTATCAATGCCCGTCTTTCCTGCAACCATCCCTGCTACCATGAGTTGTGTTTTGAATGTCATTATCTTGGACATATTCGCATCCATTGTCAATGGTATGTCTGTCCAATATGCAAGGTCAACCATCCTGGCCATCCTCAATGATGTTGCCCCCTGGGTCATCCAATCTCTCGCCCCTCCTCCTCCTCCTCCTCGTCCTTATCCCAACCTTGTCCTATCCCTCCTGAAACAACCCAACAAGCCAGTCTACCGTGCTTTAGGGAATCCAACTAGGGGCAAGGTCACTAGTCAAAGTGACTGTTGAAGGTGACTTAGCTGCGTGGTCTATTGGCAACTGAGGCTAGAGGTGCTGTCCAAGGCACTAGCAATGGATCAGGAGTCGCTATCTGGTGGCTTTATGGGGAAAGACCAGGAGAACTAGACTGGAGTTCTCTGGCAGCGGCTTAGGCCTTAAATACTACTAATGGATTTGTACATAATTGTACCGAATCTACCGATACGTGTCCAAACATAGACTAAGTATGTAAGTAACATGAGTTAGAGGCATGCATCAAGCATAGCCATGAAATGGAAGAATAACGTGATGCAACCGCACGGTGGTGGCAGAATGGAAGAGAAGGCGCAGCCTTTATGAAAGACATGCATAGGGGGTGTGCATCAAGCACTGCCATAAAGAAGGCACTGCCTTAATAAAAAGTGAAAGGTTAACATGAGGCATGTGGAAAATGAATGAAGAAGCATAGAAGTGCACAGCACTGATGTGAGATAGAAGTTGTGCACTGCACGAGGTAAAGGGCAGGCGCAAGCCTGGTGCGAAGGCAGCGTAGCTGTCATGAGACTAAAGGGGAATCTTATCAGTCAAGACAAGAGATAAGATAAGAGACAAAAAGGAAAAATGACTAAGTCTGTTATGTTAGGCGCTAAGGAGTGACTGTAACACCTCCTCCACATTCCCGATGGATGGTCCCTGAGAACTCTCGTGTCCGTAGTCACAACCCTCGCTCTTGTTCCCCCCCTCATTCTCGTTCTCCTTTAGACCACCTTGAATATGACAACATTGCCATCACCAACATGACCAGCTCCCCGGTGTCTTCCTACATCGACTTCTGACTCACACCCTTCATATGTTATCCTTCTCCAGAGTTTCAGATATAAATGGGGGGTAATGTTATGATTGCTGCTTTTTCCGTTAACGTACTCTTTCCTTGCCTACCTTCTCCTGTTGTCCTTGTTGATTCCTTGTTGCTTCCTCAGACTTCTATCTCCACTGATTGGTTCTCTCGTGCTGATTACGTAGTTCCTCCTACTTGCTATTTCCATCATATTCTTTCTCGTTCTATGATGACGTGTCCCTTCAATTAGGGCAGGCATTACTTGGTCCATGCACATTTTCCTCTATATATATAAACCGTCATATCTCCTGTATTCTCTCTCTAACTTTGACCTACTCAATACTACCTCAAATATACCAAGGTCATTGATTCTCATCTTGGATCTCTCTCAGTCTTAGTCGTACTGTTGAGTTGACACTCTCTTGAAACCTTTGAAACCCCAGGGTCCGTCTTGACACTTGAACCCCTTGAGGAAGACCCTTGAGGTGAATCTGTGTTCACTTGAGTCTACATTTGCCCCTACCCAGGTAAAGCATAACAGATATGGCATTGAGAGAGGTTTGGAGTGGGATGCCAAAAGGTGCAGGTAAGTCACTGGACACAGCGGGAGCATGGTATCATTGTGTGGATGAGATAAGGTGAAACAGGTGAATGAGCTTCTGACAAATCAAGTCCTCATCATAGAGATGGAGGTCTTCTACAATGCGAAGGATGATGGGATTTGTGAGGATACCTGTGTAAAGCAAATGGATGGCATAATTGGGTAGCAAGGTAGGCACCACAGGATGCGAGCGCAAGGCAGAAGCAGAGAAGGCAGAAGACAAAGAAGAGGAAGAACGAGATGATGAAAGAAATAACATATTGGTTATCAAAGAGTAAGTGCCCAAAGAACATTCACTAGGGGGGTACTTCACGAAGAGACACCACTTCCTAGGAAGAGAGAAAGAGAGGGAGGAATGAAAAATCAGGCAAGATGATGGAAACGTTTATATTCAGAAAGGATGTGAGGGGAATGTTGGAGATTGCTCTTGGGTTCCCATGTATTTTTGGATGAGGGGTATCCTTTCCACATGGTCAGGTACAGCCATCATCCAGAAGATCCCTTGTGAGAAACAATGTGATCTTGTCATATCCCTGAATTCAACCAAGTCCAGCCCTGACCTCGGACTACTCAGTTCACCCTCAGTCTCCTGACCTCGGTCCCATCTCGGGCTACTCGGACTACCCCTGATCCCTGACATCGGTCCCACCTTGGATCACTTGGATCAGTTGGACCATTCAGTCACTCGGACTAAGTATGACCTTTTATGGACTACCCCATTTAGACTCGATCTTCTTGTTATCCTGTCACTCGCTTAACCTCACATATACTAGGCTTACCCTTAGAGATCTAGTGTCTATGCCACTTGGATCTTCGGGTAATGCCCCCATTCATTCCCTGGATCTTGTACCTCGCCGTAGCTTGGACTCGTACCTTTCCCGAGCACACTGCTTTCGGTCATCAGACACTGCCTTTGTATTATACTATATAAACCCGGACTTCATAGGCACTAGTACTTCAGTTCAAATATCTTGTCATGTTCTCATCTTGTCCCCTCGTCATCATGTCACTGTCTTTATACTCATGCCCTCTAAATTCCACTTGTCCCCTCGACTCCTTCACTTCACCTTCCTATCTGTTCCCCCTAAGTCGATCTCGGACTTAGAGCTCTGAATAGAACTATACTCGTCATTGTCCCCGGTTGTAGACACCGCTCAGTAGTCACTCCAAGTCTATCTGACTTGTCCCCGAGCACATTAAGTACCGACCTACCCTATCATCCCCAAACCCTCGGAGTTTCCTCAGACTGACTCAGTGTCGCCTCATCAGCGCATCGGCCCTTCATTCCCCTCTGATAGGTTCTGAACAACTACGTAAATTCAGGACAACTAGACTCGAAACTCGGATGCAGTACACAAGCTGAAGCTGAAGTCCTGCTGTGACAAAGCCCCGCTCTTGGAGTTCCGGAAGCCAGCAACCTCTCCTCTCACTCTCTCCCTTTCCCCCTTTAGGGATTTCCTTCCCGCTCCCCGCATTAGGCTGAGTAGTAGTAGGAGGAAAATCTCGTCTCTGACAGATCTACTTCATATTCTTCTTCGTTGTCTATGAGGTCAGGAAGGGGCTTTGAGAAGGAAGGACCATATGCTTTGGTTTGGCAATAAGAAGATAGAAGCAAGGTGTGGAAGACATCATGTATCTTCCATGTGGGGGGAAGCTGGAGTTGGTAAGTGGGGGGTGATAGTACCTGAGCAATTTCGAAAGGTCCATGGCAATTAGGTGCTAATTTCCTGGATGGATAGGATAATTGGAGATTGGTGGCTTCTAGCCATACCTTATCACCTACTCTCCAGGGGGAGAATTTCTGAGATGATCGCTCAGACATGATCTGCTGAGCAGTTTCATGGGCAGAGAGGGCTTCCTTTCGAGTGGCTTCAAGGGAAGTAAGACGATTTTCTAGAGCCAGGAGGAAGGTCTTTTCAAGTGGGGGGTAGGCCCTAGGTTCATATCCGAGGAGAAGGGAAAAGGGGGAGGTCTTGGTTGAACTATGGGGGATGGAGTTATGGACAAATTCAATGGAGGTGAGGAATTGAGACCATTTCTGAGGATTATGGGTGCAGAAGATCCGAAGATAGGATTCAATTTCTTGATTGGTTTGTTCAGTTTGCCCATTAGTTTGGGGGTGGTAGGCAGTGGAGAGGCAGACATCATATTTAAGGATGCGGGCAAGTTCGCAAGCGAAGGCAGAGGTGAATTGTGGGCCTCTGTCAGAGATGATGGAATTATAGAGACCAAAGTGTTTGAATACAAAGTTGAAAAAGAGTTGGGCAACTCCATTCGCATTGATCGTCTTAGAACAAGGGGCAAGAATTACCCCCTTTATAAGGCCATGGTCGACCACAACCATTAAAGAATTAAAGCCATTGGACAGGAGTGATGAGGTCGACCGAGAGTTGTTTGAAGGGAAGGGTGGTGGAGGAGGGGATTGGAACAAGGGGTGGTGTGGATGGGTGGGTGATAACTTTGTTTTTCTGGCATAAAGTGCAGCCCATGACAAATTTTGAGACAAAAACAGACAGGCCTGGCCACCAGAAGTCACTTTCAACAATAGCCTTGGTGTGGAAGTGGCCAAAGTGACCAGAGAGGGGGGAGTCATGGATAGAGTGGAGTAGGGACAAATGTGCAGCAGGTGGAACATACATGCAGCCCTTGAAGTAAAGGTGTCTGTTGTCGGGGGTCCAATCCCAGAGGGCAGAGTGGGGGAAGAGGGGGGATCTGTTCACAAGGTTGGAAAGAGCTTGTAGCACTAGAGGATCTGAGGAAGAAGAAGATTTGATGTGATGAGTGAGAGCAAGGTCCAGGGCATTGATAACCACTGGTTCAGGAATGATAGAGGCATCAATATTATCCGAGGAAGTGCCTATGGAATTACAACAAGACAAGGTGTCAGCAGGGGCCATTTTGGTACCAGGGAGGACCTTCCAGACTATATCAAAGTCCTAGATGAAGAGGGACCAGTAAGCCTGGCGCTGAGACAATTTACGGGGGTCCTTGATGTAGGAGAGGTTTTTGTAGTTGGTGATGATGGTGACAGGATGTGAGGTTCCTTGGACATATTGTTTCCATTCCTTGAGTGCAAGGATGACAGCAAGGAGTTCACGATCATAGATATCGTAGTTTCATTCTGCAGGGATAAATGTCTTAGAGAAATAAGCACATTGGTGTGAGTCGCCATTGATGTTATCTTGAAGGAGGATGGCTCCAGTGGCGAAGAGGGAGGCTGTCATATCCATGCCCGATCCTCCGATCCGGTCCACACTCGTTCCCGACCCAACCTCCCGACCCAACCCCGATCTATACTGAGTATCTCCATCAGACTTCACCTCGGACCTATACCGTTCTCCGTATTGGACCTCCGTTCTCACTGCCTCCTTCCATTCCTATGCTTTATCTCCTTTTAGTTAGTTCACTCTCCATTGCATACCTACAACCCTTCATCGTTACTACATTATCCCACATGTCTCCCTTTGTCACCATTCCTCCTCATATGCCTTCTCCATTCTCCGTCCCTTACCCACATGCTCTTCGTACCTTCCCACATGCTTCTCCATACTTACATCTGATCCCCAATGCGAACATCATAGTATATAAGTCCTCTGTACTCTGCCTTGTACCTCAGTTCATATATCAACTAAGTCTCCCATCCTCTCACTCGAAGTCCTCCTTCATGCCTCCGCTCTCCTCTGTACCTCTGCACCTCCATCCCTTTGAAATCAAGGACAACGACCTCGGCAAGGGCATGACACATAAGTCTATGCCAAGTCCTTACTAAGTCCCCACTTTTGTATCTCCGTCGGACCTCTGGTCCACCTCTGTTACTAACCTCCATCTCCCTACCGCTTCCTCCATCGGACTTGAGCCTGGAGGACCCGGACTTGACAGAGGCATTGGTCATGATGGAAAAGGGGCAGGTAACATCGGGGATGCCAAGGACAGGTCCTGAGGAGAAGACCTCACAAAGGGTGTCGAAAGCCCTTTGTTGGAGTGGGGTCCAGGCCCATGGTTTGTCTTTTCAAGTTAGAAGGTTAAGTGGGGTAACAACATGAGAGAAGTTAGGGATGAATTTGCAATAGAAATTTGCAAACCCTAAGAAGGACCAAATCCCTTTGACTGAGGCGGGGGGTTTCCAGTCACAAATGGTGGTCAGTTTGACGGGGTCCATCACAACTTGTCCTTGGCCAATGATCATGCTGAGGAATTCCATTTTGGGAGCATTGAAGAGGCATTTGGAGATCTTCAAAGAAAGACTGTGTTCATGGAGGAGAAGGAGCACATGTCGGGTGTGTTCATGGTGGAGGGTCAAGTCCCCTTGAGTGTGGATGCCAAGATCATCCATATAGATTTTAAGCCATCTCTCAGCAATCATATCAGCAAAGATGTGGTTCATAAATGCCTGGAATGTGGGTGGGGCATTGCAGAATCCAAAGAACATTACTGTGGGTTCAAAGAGCCCAAAGGGAGTGATGAACACAGCCTTCCATTGATCCATCTCACCGATTTAAATGTTGTTGTACCCCCAACGGATATCAAACTTGGTAAACAGGGTGGAGTTTTCCATGTCGTCAATGAGTTCAGGGATAAGTGGTAGGGGGTAAGCATTCTGAATGGTGTATGTTACGCGAGACATTTTCTTGAGGGAGCGCATGGTGTTGGCAGGTTCTCCAGAGAAGTTGGCTGGAAGGGCTGCTTTGAGTTCAGGGGTGGCTGTGGACATGGGGGTAGCTGATGGTGTCGAGGGGGTAGCAGTGGTCTTTGGGGGTGCAGGGGGAAAAACTCATTGTCAATGGGGCTTGGGGTTACTCGAAGGTGCTGAGGTTGTGGGGTTCCAAGGGGATGCTGGGATTACAGTGGAGGTTGAGGGGCAAGGAGGTGGTGAGGGTGATCTTTACTTGTTGCTAGAGTTATTGAAAAGCCTGAAGGCTCCTGAGCTACGAGGGGATGATATATTGGGGGAGAGTCCTGCCCCTAAATAGGAGGAACAGGAGAAAACACTAGTTCTTTTCTTATGCGAGACATTTCGTCAAGGGGGAAGGTTGTCCTTGAGGAGGAACTCACGGAGATTCACAATGTCTCAAGACAACAGTTCTGTGGTTCCTAGATTTTGATGTGAGACCAAAGGCAAGGGAACTCAAAGGGACTCAAGGTACTCAAGGGATTCACAAGGGTTGTACACAAGGGTCATGCTGGATTGCATAGAACTAGTGTAAGGATACAGAGTACAGACAAGTTGAAACAACCCAAAAACCCGTCAAGGGTGCACTAGGGAATCGAAGATCGAAGTGTACTGACCAGCGACTAGCAATGATCAGGAGCGTTCAAGTGGAGTTAATGGGGTGGAAAACCAAGAGAACTAAACTAGAGTTCTCTGGCTGGGACTTGCGCCCTTATATACTACTACATGTGTATGTACATATTTGTATCAGATCTACCGATAACTGTTCTAGAATATTCCGGATCCTAGTAGCATGAGGTAGAAGCGTGCATCAAGCACGGCCATGGAATGGAAAGGAAGTGATGCATGAGGCAATCGCACGGCGGTGGCAGAATGGAAGAAAAGAAGTAAGACATAGCCATGCACTGCACGGAGATGGAAGGAGTGAGGAGTGCATGCGGCATAATGTGAAAAGAAAAGAGAAACATAGGGACAGCGTGGCTGTCATAGGTTAATCTGATAGGATAAAGAAAGAGAGGAAAAACGACTAAGTCCGTTAGGACGCTGTTTAGGCGTGCCGAGCTGTAACACAAGTCACTATATAACTGAAGGGACACGTAATCATAGAACATCGGAGAACATTGGAGAAGGGTGAGTAATGGGAACTACGTACTAGGCACAAGAGAGCCTAGCGGTGGAGATAGGGTCCATAGAGAAGAAAGCGTAAAGATGTGAAATACCCCCTTCTGGTAGTAAAGAAGAACGGCATGGGAGGGATCAAAGGACAATGAGAAGGGAATGAAAAGGATGAACAATAAGGAGACAAGAAGTATGGTCTTAGCGACACATCCCTGGAAGAACATATATACAATGAGAGAAGACGAGGAGAAGGATGTTCAAGTAAAGGAGAAAAATCATAACAGTATGGGAATTCAGGTATTGATAATCCTGACAGGGGCAAAAAGAGCCATCTTTCTTGGGGATGAAAAAGAATGGTGCTGCCTGGGGAGATTTGGATGGGATAAAGCGTCCTGTTTTGAGGTTTTCATCAATGGAGGCCTGACAAGCTTCATTTTCTTTGGGATTTAAGGGGTAGACTTTTGTGATCTTCAGTGTGAATGATGGTTTAAGGTTGATGGTGTTGTTATAGGGATGATGTGGGAGAAGGATGTCATATGTTTTCTTGGAGAATACATCTGTGAAGTCTTTGCACCTTTTGGGCAACAAGACTTTGGTGGTTTTGGCATCTTGGGCGAGTTGTGTGGACAGGGTGGATTGACTCATCCAATGGATCTTCTCGAGGAAGGTACTCACGAGGAGATGCATCGACCTCAGAAGAGTACTGTTGGGCATACAGGAATGTGAGTTCTCGATCAACATCAAAACCTAGCCAGCAAAGCAAATATCACTGGGGTAAGACTTGTTTGTTGTATTCAGTGGGAGAAAAGGTGGGAAAGGAAAGGGAATGAGATTTCCAGTCAATGTGAGGGTTCCAGGTTTTAAGCCAAGGCATTCCCAGGATGATCTGACAATGTCCCAATCCTACCACCATAAGTTCTATGTTTTGTGGTTCCTTGAAGAGAAGCATGCAGGTGAATGCCTTCCATATGATAGTGCCTCATTTATTGAGGGAGCCATCAACATTTTCTTCAGGGGGAAATTTGCAAGGGATAGGAGACCTAGGTCAATAAAGTTTCCAGTGGCTCTGGAGTCAATCAAGGCCATGGTTTCGACAATTTGTTTTCCAGGGAGTAACTTGATAGGGAAGCAAAGGGTTCTTTTATTGTCAGAGGCTACAAGTACATGGGATAGAGACTAGGAAGGTAACATTGAGGTAACTTCCCGCTTTACAAATCCTGGTTGAGGGCAGTGTTACAGCTCGGTACGCCTCACAGCGTCCTAACGGACTTAGTCGTTTCCTTTCTTTTCTTTATCTTATCAGATTAACTTATGACAGCCATGCTGCCCCTATGCTTCTCCTTTCTTTTCACATTATGCCGCATGCACTCCTCACCCTCTTCATCTCCGTGCAGTGCATGGCTATGTCCTACTTCTTTTCTTCCATTCTGCCACTGCCGTGCGGTTGCCTCATGCTTTACTTCCTTTCCATTTCATGGCCGTGCTTGATGCACACTTCTACCTCATGCTACTAGAGTCTGGAATATTCTAGAACAGTTATCGGTAGATCCGATACAAACATGTACATACGTATACAGTAGTATATAAGGGCGCAAGTCCCAGCCAGAGAACTCCAGTTTAGTTCTCTTGGTTTTTCCCCTCCTCAGCCAGAGAGATCATCTCTGCAACCAACCACTAGTGCTCTTGGTGTGCTGTCTTAGCCTTCGATTACCTAGAGTCCCAGTTGACGCTGAGGACCTTTGGGTTGTTTCAGGCAGAGATGACAATGATTTCTTCTTCAGGTTATTTGAAGCACATCTGGAGGACTTGGAGGATTTCAGCTTCATCTTTCCCTTGAGTTTTCAAGGAGTTCACAAAGGTGTTGATGGGGGATGGGGTTTTGGTTTCAACAGGAGGGGTGGTTGAGGAAGAGGGGTCAGTCTCGGTTGAGTGGATGGTCTGGGGGTGAGGGTTTTTGTCTTTCTTACACTAGGAGCTGTTGTGTCTGGGGAGTCTGCAGCAAAAGCATCTCCCTTCATGAATGCATTTGGCTTTTTCAGTGGGGATGAGTTTGGAAAGGGTGATGGCGTCAACATCCATGGTGTTCGGGTCATGGGTAGTTCAAGGGGTAAATGAGTGGGAGGAGAAAGGAAGTCTTCCTCCTTTCAGGGCAAGGATGTGCATCTTTTGCGTGTGGAAAACCTTTGCCTGTTCAATCCATGTGGCAATGGTGGTTGGAATGGTGGCCATGGAGAGAATCATGGTGGTAAGTTGTTGGTCCAATCCAAGTGAAAATTGATCAATAAGGGTAACTTCATCAGTAATCCCTGCTCTGGCGGCAAGATTCTGGAAGTTGGTGATATACTTTTGGAATCCATTGTCCAGGATCCTGTCTGGGTGTTTGAAAGATTTTTGGGTGAGTTTAGTGAGTTCAAAGTGAGCGGTGGCCTTGGTGTTGAAGGGGAAGAAGGTGGAGTTGAAGTTGAAGTTTTCAATGAACTTGTTGAAGGTTTTCTCCGTAAAGGCGATAGCAGTATTGGCCATTTTATCATACCACATTTTAGAGAAGGGGACTCCTTGTCCTTTGCTCATCTTGTTGAGCACAGTCGTAATCTTCCGTTTATCAGTGGTATAGATAGATGTGTTGATGTGAAAGTATGCTTTGATGGCTTTCATCCAATGCATGGCATTGGGAGGTTCTCCAGAGAAGTTAGCAGGGAGCGCTGCCATGAGTTCAGGGGTGGCAGTGGACATGGGGGTGACTGATGGTGTTGAGGGGGTAGCAGAGGTCTTTGGGGGTGCTGGGGGGAAAGCTTGTTGTCGGTGTGGCTTAGGGTGACTTGAGGATGCAGAGGTTGTGGGATTCCAGGGTGATACTGAGGTTACTGCAGGGGTTGAAGGGTGAGGGGGTGGTGAGGGTGATTTTTCCTCATCACTAGAGTTATAGAAAAGCCCGAAGGCTCTGGAGCTTGGAGGGGACAATATGTTGGGGGCGAGTCCTGCTCCTGAATAGGAGGGACAAGAGGTCACACTAGGTCTTTTCTTATGTGAGGTGTTCCTTTGTGGATGTCGAGAAACAAGGTTACCTTGAGGAGGAACTCATGGAGAGTCACAACATCTCAAGATAACAACTCAGAGTTACTGGGGGTTTCTGTGGAGATTGAAGGGTCAAAGGTACTCAAAGGGGACTCAAAGGACACAGGGGACTTGAGGGTGGGAGCACACACAGGTTATGCTGAATTGCATAGAACTAGTGTAAGAAGCCAGAGTATAGACGAGTCACTATATAACTAGAGGGACATGTCATCATGGAATATTGGAGAACATCAGAGAAGGATGAGTAATGGGAACTACATACTAGGCACAAGAGAACCTAGCAGTGGATATAAGGTCTGAAGGGATAAGAGAACAAAGATATAGAATACCCCCTTCCGGTAGTACAGAAGAATGGCATGGGAAGATCAAAGGATAAAGAGACATGAATGGAAGGGATGAATGACAAGAAGACACAAAATGTAATCATAGAGATACATCCCAAGAAGAATATGAGTATGATGAGAGAATACAAGAAGGAAGATGTTCAAGAAAAGGAGAAAAATGATAACAATTCCTAACTCACACTGACACCAACCAAACCCTCCATTGTTACGCGAGACGTACCACGAAGGGCGTCGAGGATTAAGCTACCTAGAGGAGGAACTCACGAAGAGTTGCAACGTCTCTGGATAGTTACCTTGGGTTACAAAGGTTACAAAGGTTACGATGAGGGTGTTTCACCAGGTACTCGAGGAAGACTAAGGCAAGGGACTGGGGACACGAGAGTACGCTGGATTGCGCAGAACAAGTGTAAGGAAACATGGTACATACGAGTCACTATATAACGAAGAGACGCGTCATCGCAGAAGGTCGGAGAAGGTCGGAGAACGATGAGTAATAGGGACTACGTACTAGGCGCGAGAGAGCCCAGCGGTGGAGATAAGGTCCGCAGTAAGAGTCGAGAGAAAACAAGGAACATCCCCTTCCGGTAGTATAGAAGAACGGCATGGGGGAATCAGAGAACAATCATGCGAGAATGGAACAGATGTACGATAAGGAGTACTGGAACGTAATCGTACCTGCACATCCCAAAGAGGATGTGAACGCGTCGAGAACAGACTAATAGAAGAAGGTTATGAAAGAGGAGAAAAATCGTAACATCCATCAAATCATCCGATGTGGATCTCGCTCTCTTTACAAAGGATCTCCCCTAGAAGAGAAGATTACCAAGATAACCACCGCCACTGCAGCTGTGGAGAATCCAAGGAAGCCACAGATCACGTCCTGCTATCCCAACCCTATGATCACAAGATCAACCTTGATGACTCTTTCACCCCCAAGATCGGAAAAGTTTATGCCCTATCTCCCGATGAACAAAAATCCACCAAGGATTTCCTCCAAGAAAACCTCAACTGTGAAAAGATTCATACCTCAAACTCTTCTCAAGCTTCCCCATTCTTCGTCAAAAGAAGGACGGTGGCCTCAGCCCCCACCAAGATTACTGTTACTTGAATGAACATACCACTCGAGATGCCTATCCCCTTCCTCTTATCTCAGACCTCATTGACAAGCTCAAAGACACCAAACTGTTCACTAAATTCGACGTCCAATGGGGTTATAACAATGTCCATATCAAAGACGGCCATCAATGGAAAGCCGCCTTTATCACTCACAAAGGGCTTTTCAAACTGACAGTTATGTTCTTCGGACTCACCAATTCCCCAGCTATATTTCAATGATTCATGAATGGCTCCTTCCAAGACATGATTGTGGACGGATGGCTTGTTATCTATATGGATGACCTCCTCATCTTCTCCCCTGACAAATAAACACACCACAAACACACTATACACATTCTTCAATGCATGATAGAACTGGATCTCCACCTCAAACTGGAGAAATGTCTCTTTGCCACCCCAGAGGTAGAATATCTCAGGATGATCATTAAACCTGGACACCTCACCATGGACCCCATCAAACTACAGTAGATGGGATCGCCAGTTGGCCTACCCCCCAGAAAGTCAAAGACATCAGATCCTTCCTTGGCTTCACAAACTTCTACCAATGTTTCATCCCTGACTACTTCAATGTCGCCTGACCTATCATTGACCTCACCAAGAAAAATGTTATGGTCGCTCTCTAGCGCCTAACATAACGGACTTAGTCGTTTTTCTTTTTGTTTCTTATCTTATCTCTTGTCTTGACTGATAAGATTCTCCTTTAGTCTCATGACAGCTACGCTGCCTTCGCACCAGGCTTGCACCTGCCCTTTACCTTGTGCAGTGCATGATTTCCATGTCACATTTAGTGCTGTGCACTTCTATGCTTCTTTCATTCATTTCCCACATGCCTCATGTTAACCTTTCACTTTTCATTAAGGCAGTGCCTT